>VRLP01009905.1:0-11307 GCA_009660295.1 Lophius piscatorius
ATCCCATAGTGACTCAACCTAACTGTTTCTATGACGTCAGCAGGATTTTTGTATTAAAAAAAAAGGAAAAAAAAGAAAAGTAGGAACTTTTTGTGTAAAATTTGACAAATTCAAGTTTGATCTCCATGAGGCGGTTCATATGAGGTAAATTTGGACTAAATCCGATCAACTGTTAGGAAGTTATGTCCAAAAAACAGTGTGTTTTGTTTTGTTTTGGCTATTTTTTTTTTTTTTTAAAGTAAAATATGAACTATTAACGTAAAATACAATATGTACAAGACCTCCGAAAACATGTTACCGACAAACGTCCCCCTAGTGGCAAGAATATGCAAATGACCTTTCCCAAAATCAATCCAGTTCTTCCTCATATTGAGGTCAATGTGGTTATAAAATCTGAAAATGATCCAGACTTAATTTTGGGCTTTCGCGTTAGTGATGAAGATTCAATAATACAACCAACGTTTCAGAGGCATGATAAAGGTGCGTGTGGTAAGATGAAGGTGCAACGTGTGACATATGGTTTGGACACACCCCCTGTGTGCATCAGCTGGGTACGTAATGGTTTGAATCCCCTACTGCCCACCCCTCTACCCTCACATCCCTTCACCCAGCTCCTTCAGCAGATGTTTCAGAAGAGTCATGTTTAATCAGCGTCTTCATGGACGACACAAGGATTTCAAAAGCTCCGCTGCAGAAAAAAGAGAGAGAGAGAGAGAGAGAGAGAAAAGGCTGGGCTGTCACACTCAGATAACCCGATTCCTCCTCCTGACTCGCTACGGCAGAGTCGACTCCGCTTGACCTACATCGCGGCTGATGTGTGAAGATGTAGTGATTTCCCCAAATGTGTCTTTGCGCGGCGTGTTATCAAATCATATCACTTCCTCTATGTTAATGATTTCCTGGTCTATCTGACGGAGGCGCCGTGAAGACGCTGCTGTCGTGTTTCACGTTTCACTGGTTCTGACAGAATAGCGCGGCTCCCGCTGTTCCGACGACTCCTCGCAGTGTTCCCCTTTGATAGCGTGGGGCACTAGGAAGTAAGTGCAGGGAAACAACAACATCCAACTTCCCCTTTGATGGTTTCACCGCGATAACGTTCGGCCAGCAGGAGCAAATACCAGTCTGTCGGCGAGGGAACTGTTACCGCGGCACAATTGAGTTTGTACAGCGTGATTCATAATGGCCGCTTTGTTGATATCATTTGATAAGACGGCCTCCCAGAAATGGTTAGAGGGGAAAACAGGGTTTATTGTTCCCATACATTCCACAAAGCCCTACGCTGATGCCGTACAGAACTATAATCTTAGGAGGTCAGGCTCAGTCAAAATCAACAACAAAAGCAATTACATTCATGAAACGCTATTAACGCGGTCGGCCCGGGGAACGCCATCAGGACGACGGCACATCCTCACAGACTTTCTGTGGGTTCTATGACAAACTGTCTCCCTCCTTAAAGTACCTTTCAACCCTTTTCCCCCCGCTGGCTCAGAAGAGTCACGTGTTCATGCATAAACATAACAGTTGTCCCAGTAGAGAATTCATTTCCACGGCCTGGAAACGATAAATCAACCTCGGGCCAAAGTAAAGAGTCTGGACTTGAGAGCTGGCGGCACAAGTTTGGAACTTCTTTCATCAAACATGTAAAATGTTTCTGTCCCAGTGCCGTCAAAACCTCCCCCAGCTGTCAAGTGAAACGATATGGACCCTCCATGTTTACAGGACAACACTGTCACACTAGTCCCACTCAGTTGCCCCTGACAACAAGGGTAGTTTATCGAAAAAGCCCCTGCCTTATAGCATCAATCCCCCTGATTGAACTCCTGACATTAAATGTGACTCATTAATAATCAAACAGTCCGAATGATGAAGACGGTACCTCAGGCTTAGGAAATATTCCTGCAGATTCCTGCATTAATGTCGGAGTTATTGCCAGCCTCTAAATCTACAGACAACTCCAACAAACTCTGATTATCACTCTGCGACTTCCACTTAAGCCCAAATCAAACCAACGGTTGGGAAGTTATGGTTAAAAGACTTTTGAAGATAGAGCTCCCCCTAGTGATTGAAATATGCAACCAACCATTCCCAGAATCACTCCAGTACTTCCTCACACGACGGTCTATGTGGGTAGAAGGTTTGATGAAGATCCATGGATTCGTTTTTGAGTTATAGCGGTGAAACGAAGGATCCGGAATGTAATCAAAAAACGATTGATTTTGGCGTTAGATCGTGGAATAAGGTTTTTAAGGGCGTGTCTGGAAGAGAAGGAACGAGAGCAAAGACAGATTGACAGTCAGGAATGAATCTGGAAGGCCACGCTTCCCTTCTCCTCCTCTCTGCGAGCGTGGGGCCAAGGAGGAGGACTGAGGCTCGACCCATCAGCCCAGATAAGACCAGCTGTCTGCAGAACAGTAACAATGACGAGCACGAAGGTGCAGGTATCTACACGCCGCTGCTCCTCCTGCGTCCTGAGTGTTGAGTTTCCTTCAGTGTCATTCTCAGCCGGAGAGAATCCAGTGAATGTGAAGGTGCTGGATTTTACAGATCAAGAGCTAACAGTGGCGTGAGTCGACCTCGTGAGAAAATGACGAGGCTGATGGAGCTCATGTCCATAATGAGCTCCTTTGAGCGCAGACTTCCTGTTTGTTGCTGCATCACAGTGTAAATAGGAGAAGGACTGAACTGCTGCTGGCGGAGCGCCTCTATGGCACATGAGCGGACTAGACAAGCAACTCCTTTCCTGCTGTAACCATGGCGACAGTTGCAGGAAGGGGCATCCACATCACCGGGGGGCAGTGTGGGCAGTAGTACCCCTCACTACGTACCCCCGTGCTTTATCCTCCTCAGACACACACACACACACACACACACACACACACACTGGTTCTGACAGCTGCCCCTGGGTGTCTAACACAAGCCCCCCCCCACTCTCACTTTCTCCCGCTCCTTTTTGTTGCTCACTTATTGTGGAGACTCCACCAAACAAAAACACACATCCACCCATGACACCGGCTAATTGATTATTGATGACGCTTGACTTATATTCAAATGGATGAGGAAAGACAAAAAGGTTTGGGACAAAGTATTCAGCGCCTTTCACGAAAACAAAGAAAGTCAAGACATGTGGATGTAAAGCTCGGGGTCTTCATTCACCCTCTCACACTGGCTGCCCCCAGCAGCATCGGGAGTAGGTGGAGGAGTGAAGGGAAGTGATGAAGGTGGAGTCCTGAAAACAGGGCCTGCTCTGTGACCCCCTGTTTTGTGGAATCCCTCTGACTAAATGTGAAGTAATGTTGGAAAACGTTTGTTTTTGGTTATAAAAGCTCCTCCTAGCGAGGAAAATATGACAAATGCAAATTAGATCTCCTTGAAGCGATTCATCAGACTAAATTTAGAGGGACACATGAGAAACTGTGATTTTGCAGAAAGGCTCCCCCTAGTGGGTGAAACATGAAGAATGAGAAAAAGCTTCTCGTTTTTGGGATGTGAGGAGAAAATGGGCTGAATCGGACCAACAGCCAGGAAGTTATAGTTGAAAATCAAAAAAATTCTGCTAGTGAATAAAATATGAATTAAATTAAAATATAACATGTATATAACAGATAGATCTGTTCCAAATTTGGACTAAATCGGAAAAACACTTGAGAAATAATAACCTGAAAAGCTTTCCCTAGTGGTAAAAACATTTCCCATGATCAATCCACTTCTTCCTCGTACTAGGGTCTAGGGTCTAGGGTCTAGGGGGGGTTTTATATATGAAGATGATGAGCATTAGCATAAAAGTTTGCAGCGGCGAACGTGGCTGCAGCAAAGACACGGATGTGGCGGCAGATATGGTGGCGGCGATGACGATCCCATAATATCCCTGACTTTTCTATAAGGAGCCACCATCTGACAGCCTTCGGAGAGGAAGCCCTCATGACTCGGTGGGCTGACAGTCTGACTTCCCACCGGTGAGAAGATCAGCGACAAACAAACAGCCAGACTTGTTATTCTACGGGTCTCTGCCAGAATGTCTGCCCTTATCGCAGGCATCTCGGAATTTTGTTACACATGGAGAAATATTGGATGGTCTGTGACAGCAGCGATCAGATAAAAGAGAGAGAGCACCTGGGCAGGGGGGGTGGAGAAGGGCTTGAATGCCTAAACAGGCTGTGGTGTGACGGAGGGAGACTGATGATTGCGGCGGGCGAACGGAGGCCGTTAAGAATGGCAGGGGCGACGAGTCCCCGTGAAGGCGGATCCATTAACATCTTAATAAAGGCTTCTCAGGCCCTGGAGAGCCCTTGTGAGCAGACCCCCTTTTCCACTCTCGCTGGGGGCCTGAAGCTGCTCTCTGCAGCACGTCAACCGCAGAACATTTAAGTTCTGCCAGTGTTGCATTGTGGGGGTGTTAGCCCTCCCAAAGGAGACGCCTAATGCCTCCCCAAAAACATGCTCCACTTAATTCCTTTATTCCCGTTCTCTCTACTTTCATTTACTGTCAACTTCTCCATCTGTTGGGTTTAGCTCTCCTACAAAAGGCTTCTTTTTTTTGACCCAGGGAGTCGGCGAGCCTTCGGGATGGAAGAGGGCACACTGGGGGTCTTTGCTAACTTTGCTGCCATCAATAGAAGAAGCAGGATCTAAACCGGCCCCTGCAGGAGGAATGACCGTTAGACCTTCCCCATGGTCCTTCAGTGAGACTGGCTGGAGTCAGTCTGGGAAAAGCAAGACCATCCTGAGAAGATGGGAGTGGGTCGCCGACTCTCCCAACAGGCCTATGAGGTGAAAAGAGTCAAACAGAAGTACAGCAGGTTTTATTTCCTCACAGGGTCGTGAAGAAACAAACTCTCTCTCTGCGTATCGTGAAAAATGAAATGCTAAGCAGTAGCATTGATTTTTGAACTAGCTGCTATGTGTTGCTCATACTGCGACTTAACAACGTAGTGGCCTGTAGTCATCAATTTAAAACGGCCTCAACGATTCAATAAGTCACCGAGGGGCGACGCACGCAACTACTCAAGATGATGAAGACTACAGCGGACCACTAACTGTTGTCCTGGGGTGTTTTATAACATCTGCTGTTGTGTATGAATACCAAGGAGTGATGCTGCTACGTTTTCTCCTGGTCCACTGCTCAGGGGAGGCAGATGTAGGGGGGCGCACTGCTCAGGTTTGGGGTCAACATCAGTCCTTTTGATGGATTACATAAATAAATGAATGTGGTTGGAAAGTTCTCACTGCGTTAGTGACGCAGGAAGTCAGTTGATGACAGCAACAGACCCCCACACTGACCCAAACCAGAGGAGCACACACACATTCAGTGAGGAAGAGAAATAAAGTAGGCCTACACTGTTGTAACAGGCGGTAAATCCCTAAAAAGTCCCGATCCCCTGTGTTGTACCAGAAATGGATTGACCTCCACAAATGATGGTCATCATTTCTCCACCGTTGGTCAAAATCTGGTGCGTATGAATCGTTTCAGAGAGATCTCTCTAGTACACGGCATTCTACTCTAAGAGTTACTCTTTTCCACACTAGGGGGAGCTTTTCATCTAAAACATAGACATGTTGTGTCAGTCAACCAGCGATCCGGCAGCAGACGCTCTTCAATACTGGGTCAAGCTTGTCGGACATAACTTCACATTCAATATGAGGCTTCCAATCGGAGGGATGGCGTGTACAATGCAGGGGATTGGGGGCTTCAGAAAGACAGACCCTTGCTGTGGGGGACGATAGCATAGGCCCAGTTTTGAGATACAATAATCAGCTCAAATCTAATCACCATGACAACCAAACACCAAACTCTACTACCACGTTTCACAGAAGTCCATCAAGCAGCTTTTAGTAACCCTTCCAACAATCAGACAGACAGGACGACAGAGAGACAGACAGACAGACAGACAGGACGACAGAGAGACAGACAGACAGACAGACAGGACGACAGAGAGACAGACAGACAGACAGACAGACAGGACGACAGAGAGACAGACAGACAGACAGACAGACAGACAGACAGGCAGACAGGCAGACAGACAGAGAGAGGGCAACAAAAACATAACCTTTAGACAGCAGTAAAAATCATCCTGGGAGGAGACGGCGAGCCCAGCGGACGTAAATGAAGCTGCTGCTGCGTGGATGGATAGACAGTGGCAGTCGTGATCTTCTGCTCTCCACAGAAGCCAGAACCCTCTCAGACTAAATGTTCTCCCTGGCTGCACTCCACTTGATCAATGTCACCACAGATCCAGATCTCCCTCGTGTCGATCCTCGCACCAATACGCCGGCCATGGATGCCAATTGGAGGCACAAACATGCACATAACAAGGCTGAGTGAGTGGAGCGTGTGCGGGTCAAGGAGATTGAGATCTCTGTTGTGACAGCTGGACAGTTGAGAGGCTCCGATAAACAGCCCACAGCGGGGGGGCGGGGGGACGATTTCATTAAAACAAACACTCACTCACTATTTGTTCACTCCAGCAGATTGTCAAGGGAGGACCTATATCTGCAGGAGAATGAGTCAGTCAACGCACAAAAGCACCATTATCTGCATGTTTGCCAGGGTGCGAAGCAGAAAGACAGTTGGGATAGTCGGGGGGGGGGGGCAGAATATACAGAATACACAGAATACACAGCCGCTGAGCGAGTTTGCAGTATTCACTCATTAAGAAATAGGTCAAGGATTCTGCATGCATGCGTAGCGACTTGTCAAAATCTCTCAAGCTATACTTTAGTCAGTCTGGCTGCCTAAAGGGGGGGGGGGAGAGAGAGAGTGTGTGCAGTGTTCGGCATGAACGCCGGCGGTGACACAGCTCACACAGAGGCCGTAATAAGACGTACAGCAGCTAATCATGCAGTTAAAACCTACTTATTAATACCGTCTTAATTATGGAGTGGTGTCGACGGATGTGACGAGGTCACATGGTCATCAAGAGAGGGCGCTCTTGAGCCACGTGCGTAGATGCGGAGAGATGCTGGCGATGGCGCCTCAGATAGTCCAAGTGTAGTTTTAATCTTGTGTTTTTGGAGGGAAGGATTTAAGAAGGTTTTCCGCAGATAGACCTGAGAAGACTCCAGAACCACGACGTTCTTCATCAGTTATACAATCAAACATGCAGCGGAGGGGCGAAGACGAGAGAATCATCAAGCGCTTTCTCTCCGGCTCGGCGAGGTCAACCTGATCGACTGGATGAATTTGACGGCGAGCCTTCAAAGGCGTCAGCTTTCAAATTGATTCAAGGGCAGAACTCTGAACTTGGATCCTCCATTATTTAACAGCAGAACAAAGTGATTCATTGCTTTCAGAAGAAACGGAGACCAACCAGCGCGATCGCCGCGTCTATTATTGAAGCGCTGTATAGAAAAGTCATTTAGCAGCTGCTGGACAGAGGCCTTCATCGCTTTATCAGCGAACGTCCTTTTTCTATGAGGATAGATTGGAGTTAATTAGGCGACTATAATCAGAACGTGATAATCAAACCAACGCCGAGGGCTGCTTTATTCTTCCGCCGGCATCAATCCCCACCCTTGAGGCTCATTTGGGGTCAAACTCCTGCCTCACTCCGAGATGGATATTAAAATGATGATGTGAGAGGGTCGCACAAAAAGCCCGGTTTCACCAAGAGGGAGCGGGTTTTGAAGGAACGGGCGGAGGCATTAATACGCCGCCCGTCAGACGTGGCAGATGTAAGTTATTTTCATGCAAATGTAAAGCAATTTCCTCCTTAAGACAACATCTATTTTCTGTAGAGTCTTTGTGGCGGGCGCAGGCGGTCTGTCAGAGAATGAAGATTTGTAGGTGCATCTGCTGAAAGGGACAGATGAGTCCTGGAGTCGATCCGGAATCCTAAATCCCCGCCAGTCGGCTACGGAAGGTCCAGAGTGATTTCTTCTCGTTGCAATTTAGGGTTTTAGTGAAGAAGAGGACATATGTGAAAATGTCTCACAGCGCAGGTTTTTGTTGTGACAGCAGAAAGTCAGCAAATCAGCCCAAACTACCGGCGCCGCTTCACTTGTTGCCGCCTGGACCCTCGTATCAGTGAGAATATTAAATCCTGTTGACTAATTTTCCCCTCAAAATCAAGATGAAAGCCGGCATCAAGACTATAATAACTCAATCAGGGGGTCCGAGCCCCGGACCGCCTCTGCACTCTACGTGTGGTGGGGTCGGCCAGAAAGAAACTGAACCCCAAATTGCTCCTCACAGGGGTGAGACGGCTCCTAGTGGATGGCCGAACGGTTAAAAAAACAACATTGTAAAATTTATCCAGAGAAATTAAGGTAAAAAAAATGTCAATTTCTTACAGTTAAAGACTCTTAATCTTAAAAATCATAAATCCCTGTAGTGGATTCACCGGTTTATCTTATTTAATAGTGTAGAAACAACAAATACATATATAATAATAATAAATACATGTAGTATTTATGGTAAGAATATGTGGAAAACACAGAATTTGACTGTGAAAATACAAACTTTTGGTTAAATATACGGAAAAATACCATAAGTCATCACCGTAAAAGTATAATTCTATTTAATTAGCAGATTTTGCTGGATTATACATTTGACATTTTACAGTTTATTCCTGGTTAATAAGATTCTGAAATAATCTTGATTCCCAGGTAAAACATAAAAACCCAAATCACCCTGATAATTTAATATAATGTCTTCAACCTGGTCCTGGTGTTTTTTTGCAGGGTCAAACTCTCGGTGCCGGTATTTTCCCATGGATGATAAAGATGTTTCTTTACTTTGTTATTTGACAAACGTGAGGTGATAATAAAGGGAATATCTGATTATCTTTCTCTGACAGAACAGAAGCAGCTTTTCAGCAAGGAAAAGGTGCAAAGTGGGAGAATCACCTCTGCAGGTCAGAACCACTGGAGGGGAGTCATCTTCATTCTCATGAATGGTACCAGAACACAACTGGTCCCGAGCTTCACCTGAGGGTAGACCCAGCAGGATCCAGTAGAAGGATGATGTGGATTTATCATGAATAATTGATTCCGCTGCTGTCCATCATCATACATTTGTATTTATTTATTTCTTTTTTTGCATAAAGCTGCCGTGAGAAATTAAAGCAGGATACCGTTTTTATCAGAACAGCCTTTAAATGAAAAATGCTTCTTCAGGTGTCTCCCCGCAGTGTCGGAAATCTGCCCTTTAAACAGCAGCGTGGCTGCCTTTACTGCAGAACATCGTAGAACCGAGGGGTTCGAACCAACATTCACACGCTGGGTGAAGCAGATGAAGCCCAGATGAGCCCGGTGACCGTTACTCACCTCCTCGGTGCATCTGGGTCTCCGGTAATCCTCCTCCTTCCAGCGGATCTGCTCCTCTCGTGGGTTTGAACCGAGGTGCTGAAGGTTTACATCCAAAAAAAGAAGAAGTGTTCGCAGTGACCCGCGCCTTCATTCAGTCCAGTCAGCAGTTCTTCCAGGTTCCGTCGGTAACCCGTCCTTTCACACCTCTCGGGCAGCATTCAAGTCGGAACCCACATCGCCGCCGGAAAAATTCGGTGCGTAAACTTCACAGCAGAGGCGAAATCCAAACGTGTCTCTGGCGGGTGGTGTCGGTGAAGCGGCGCATTCCTCCGGTCCCGGTCTGTAGTGGGTTTAAGTACGACCAGTACTGGCCAGGCTCGCCATCCGTTCAGCCGCGCAGAGCGTCAGTCTCTCCGGTCTGCGCCGGACTGTCACAGATTAGCGGCTCCATCAGTACAGTAGTGTGCGCACGCGGCCACCGGCACCGCGCGCCCAAACCCAACCCCCCTCGCGCGCCTTCTCATTACCGAGTTAACCGTTTCGGTTAATAATCGATAACTAAATATTAGAGAAGCTTCATCTCTTTAAATGAAAAGAACCACTGAAACATTCACAGAACACGTGACACCGAAATGAGCTGAAATGTTTTAAGACACAATTAAAACTTAAGTTTACACCGAAGTTTTACTTCTTTTTATCATGTCAACTTATCCCACTTTATTTTATTTATCACTGAGTGCATCTCAGGTTAAAAGTGAAATCCTGATGGAGGTCAAACATTCTGAGGGACTGATTGAAATGATATAAATAAATAAATTCAATGAAACATTTTCACCAAATGAAAAAACAAAGAAAACCACATTTGTCCTGACACTCAAAGTCTGGATTACTCTCTGTAGCTGGATTACTCTCTGTAGAAAGATGCATATGTGAGTCCCACAACATCCTCTTATCTCTGCACATCTTCACAAGGAAGTAAAATCACGACTGGATTTAAAACGACTTTGTGTATCATATATGATAAATATCATCATTTAAAAAGAGGAAGATCTTCTTACCATCAGAGTTTTGTTTACGCAGCGATCACTGGAGACTGTCAGTCACTCTGTGCCGTCCAACTCCTGTTAGAATACTGCCATCTATAGACCGAACCATCAAGCTGTCTCAGCCCATCTCTCTCTCTCTCTCTCTCTCCCTCTGTCTCTCTCTCCCTCTGTCTCTCTCTCCCTCTGTCTCTCCTTCTCTCTATCTATCTCTCTCTCTCTCTCTGCCTCTCTCTCTCTCTCTCTGCCTCTCCCTCTGTCTCTCCTTCTCTCTATCTCTCTATCTCTGCCTCTATCTCTCTCTCTCTCTCTCTTCTCTCTCTCTCTCTCTTCTCTCTCTCTATCTCTGCCTCTCTCTGCCTCTCTCTCTCTCTTCTTCTCTCTATCTCTCCCTCTCTATGTCTCTCTCTGCCTCTCTCTCTCTCTCTCTCCTTCTGTCTATCTTTCTATCTCTGCCTCTCTCTGCCTCTCTCTCGCTCTCTCCCCCTCTCTATGCCTCTCTCTCTCACTCTCTCCTCTCTATCTCTCTATCTCTGCCTCTCTCTGCCTCTCTCTCGCTCTCTCTCTCGCTCTCTCCCCCTCTCCCTCCCTCTCTCTCTCTCTCTCCTCTTCTTCTTCTTTTTTTTTTGGCGTTTCTGCTCCACATTTCTGATTTAATTTTCGTCTTTCTCTGCGGCTCAAACTTTCGTTTCTTGCTCTCAGCCGCAGAGACGAGCAGCTCAGCATTGTTCCAACTTTGGAGATAAAACAGGTTCTGGTTCTGCAGACTCAGACTGGCACCAGGACGGAAGAGAAAGTCTCTGCCATTATTATTATTATTGTTATTATTATTATTGTTATTGTTATTATTGTTATAAGGTAACGATAATAAAAGAACAAGGACAGCCTTTAAAAAAAAATTAGATTCTCAAAAGTCTTTATTGTCTAAACCTTTAATCCAAATTATTCACAAATATCTCTCTTTTAATAAATGTAATAAAATTAAAAAAAGGGTTGGGTTGATGTTGAGGTGATCTTCAGA
>VRLP01009906.1:0-11305 GCA_009660295.1 Lophius piscatorius
TCTCTCTCTCTCTCTCTCTCTCTCTCTCTCTCTCTCTCTCTCTCTCTCTCTCTCTCTCTCTCTCTCTCTCTCTCTCTCTCTCTCTCTCTCTCTCTCTCTCTCTGGTTAAATCCCCTCCAGTCCATTCATCTAGTTTTGACTAAATCCGATCAATGGTTGAGACATTATGACCCCCCCCCCCCCCTAGTGTCAGAAACACACAGACCACATTTCCCCAAATCACTCCAGTTGTTCCTCACACTGAAGTCTATGTGGGGATTAAATCTGAAAATTACCAATGAGATGATTTTTGAGTTATTGCGTTAACACAATACTAGTGCTGGCTAGCATCATGAGTGATGCATTATGGGAGCACAGTGATGTAATGTGTTTGTGTGATAGGTGGTGTTGGGTTGGTTCTGGTTAACCCGAGTGCATGTGTGGGTCACCTGTCTCTGAATCAGCCCCAGACTCTGCCGGCCCTCTTCCACCAGTTGCTGCACTGCCTGTGGATCCTCTACCGTCCGGTTGGCCCTGAATGCATCACGAACCCGCCTAACTGCATAAGTCCTAAAACAAAGACCTTAACGTCAGTCGGTCCATTTAAAGAAACAAACAACAACAAACAGAAAAGACATGATCCCTTCAGTAGAATTTTAATGCTCTTGCTAACACAGTTCTCCAACTGGTCTGAACTGGTCCGGACCGTCGGTATCTGGACCCTCTGCAGAACAGCTGGAGCTGTTGGAACATTGTAGCGCTCCTAGCTGGGATCACATCACTGCTGTTGTTGACACAGATAGCCAACTCTAATATTTGGTGTAAGCAGGGAGACAAACTTCAGCAAACACTGGAGAAAACAAAGCAGTGGTAGAAAAACACCAGAAAGGAGTTTTGAGGTCGGAATCAGACCTTCATCCTCCACAGGACTCCAGCTGGAAACTTGTGCTCTTTGTTGAATGGGAGAAGCTTAAAACTTTTGATTGAAGGAGGTTCTCGGACCTCAGAGGGTTAAGCAGTGTAGCAACGTGGAGAACATCATAAACTACGACTCCTGTCAGCAGCCGGTGTAGAAACTGAACGTGGGCGTCAGAAAGCTGCCAAACCGGACCGGGGTGACCTCACTCTACCGTAGAAACAGCTAGTGCTTCAGCCTCAGGAATAATTGATGGTAGTACAGGAAGTAAAAAAGCAGACAAACGGTTTTCTGTAAGGAGCTTCTCCATCAACATGATGATCAGGAGCTTCATGTTTCTGATAGATATAGATATAGATATATATATATATATATATAACATCTGTTTTAAGAGTCGGTAACAGTCTACGTGTTACTATGTGTGAGTAATCTGTTACTACGTGTGAGTAATCAGTTACTACGTGTGAGTAATCAGTTACTACGTGTGAGTAATCAGTTACTACGTGTGAGTAATCAGTTACTACGTGTGAGTAATATTTCTCTCCTCTGATGTTTTTAGATCAAAGGCTCTGACATCATTATGTCACACAAACATGAAAGTAAACAATCAGTGAATTTGTTCAGAAACTCTTTGATAACTTCTGCATCACATCTGATAGAAAAACCACAAAGTTCTGGTTCTTCTACAGTTTCTGTGGGTCAGAACCAGGAGGACTCTCTGTTTGGACCTGCTGGGCAGACAATGGACCCAGAATAGGACAACAATGGGGTTTAGGCTGTAGAGTACCACCGAGCGTCATAACAAGTATAGTTGTTTATTATCTGCATAACGATGAACGTTGCAAGTTAAAATGTCTGACATGTCCTAAAAACACATCAGATTAGTTTAATCTTGTATTCACGAGTGACGAGTTCTTCTGTTTCCGGGCCTAAGCCTGGATAACAGGAGGATTTGTGTCAAGAAGGCTCTCCAGAACACAACCAGTACGGTACCAGTACCAGTTCAACAATGCAGATAGAAACTCTGATCTGGACTTTATGGACTGGAAGATTCACAGGCCAAATGTTTCTGTTTCGGGGAATTCTGGACCTTCTTCGTACGGATTGAAGGCCCAATGGAGATAAATACAACTTTTAAAGACATTGGGAGAAGATTTGGAACCCAAGCTTAGTTTTACCGATGGACCAATGAAATAGACTAAATGGTGCAATTCTGTCTCCGGTTTGAAGGTCATGGACTGACAGCTGGTCTGACACCTTAACGGAGGTCTACTGCGTTCCTCCATACCTCCACCTCACAATGTCATGGCTTCTTCTTCGTAATATGCTACACTTATGAAAGTTAGATAATCTTTATGGTCTGTCCCATCAGACAGAAATTCTTCAACAGGGTTCGTCTGATTTATGCGGAAATGAAAATATTTTTTAAAAAAGGCCAATGTGGCGACTCCAAATCCAAAGAAGACAGTTTCAGTTGATCCCGTCTTCACTGAGTTAGCGGCTAACTATTGCTGGCTGATAACTACTTATCAGCCAACTGCTACTTGGCTAGTAGTTGCTAACTGCTAGTAGCGGCTACTAGCGTTTTTTAAGGCTGATTTCAATACACAATGCGTCAGCCAACGTCACAATCTTTTACACCATTTCGTCTCTGTTACTACCTCTACTGCCGTCTCAGAGGTGGACCATTCAGACCCCCCTACTGCACCTCCACTGGGCTTATAGAGAACGAGGGGCAGCATAAAAGGGGCACCAGCCTCACCTCAAAAAGCCTGTATAAAAGGGGCTACCGTTTGCTTGTAATGGACTCCTGCCTGTAAACTGGATCTTAGAGTCCCTGAACTGGTCTGACTCTGCCTTTAGTAGACCAGATCAGGGACCACATCAGGGACCTGATCTGCAGAGCTTGGATGTAGGCAAATTCCAGAAACGCAGCAGGAACGGGATTTGAAGACTTGCCTGGGTAACTTCATCATTCAGCTGCTCAGTCAGCTGTGGAGGACCAGGTCTAGAAAGAACACAGGAGGAATAGACTGAACAGAGGAAGGACAGAAGTGAAGGATGTAGGGAAGTAGGAAATGAAGGCAGGACGGACAGAAGAAAAACCATAAAGATGGAAAGAGAGTCTCCATTGATTAAGGAGGCAGGAAGAAGCAGGAGGAAGTTTGAAAAGGAGAATGAAGATGAATTCCTGAGCAGCTGGAGGAGATGAAGCAGCTCAGAGTTTGTCACTTAGATGTCGGGCGTGACGATGAGGCCTTCAGGCTCCTCCATCAAGATGATTCTCCTCGGCTAATGGACCCGACTTAATGAAGCCACCACTAATGAGCCAAACAAAGGACGGGAAAAACAAAGCAGACGAGAGAGCGAGCAGGAAGTGATGCGCGGGCGGGACGGGAGGAAGATGACCAGCAGCTCTGTGTCTCTTCTGGACAGGAAGTCACTCTTAATGGACGAACGAGTCCAACCAGAACTCAAGTTGACAAAGTCAATCTTGAATGGGAATTTAAGTTTGTAGCATGATGAGGCTCAGTAGTCTGCAGGGTCCACGTCTTTCTCTGGCAGGACTTTTAGAGAATTTCTTTGGACTCTCCGACCCGGTTGACCCCATCAGTGCACCCATGGGTGGTCCTGCTTAGATGAACTGGCAGCAGTCCTGTAGGAGTGAACCGGTTTCATTGCCATCTTCTGCGTTCAACTAGCCGTTAGTGCAAACGTGTGTCTGGAGGAGAAAGGGTGTTTCTGCGTTGTGACGGACTGACTGAACTTCTCTGATCATGACTCGCCATCATGAACGGGGTTCAGCGCCGTCCCGTTTGCTTTCAGACGTTTCTACCATCAGCCTGTTTCATCAATTATTTCTCCCTGTAGGTCATTGTGTTTGTTTCCTCCTCCCTTCATTAACCTCCGTCTCCACAACCGTCTCATTCATTCTCCTCTGCTGCTCCTCCAACACGTGGATTAAACCCTGAACTGGCTCAAGAGAAGACGTCCACGCTCAGCTCCGCCCTCCTCAGGCTGACGATCATAAAAGTTTCATCTCCTTGGTTTGTTTTTCTCTTCCTCCCCCCCAAACGCAGCCAAACTCTCCCGCCGTTTGTCGCAGGAAGTGCTGCCAGCGCCTGCATCAGCCCTTGTTGTGGAGACAACAGAACACAGCCTTCAGCGCCGTCTGGCAGATTGAGGTCATCCCACCACCATCCAGCAGTGACACCCAGCTCTCACAGCAGCCAGGAGACCTCTGAGGGATGAAACCCACAACCATCAGGTCCGACGCGTCAGTCGCATGGCCTCGCAACGCCACATGGATGAAGCGTTTATCATACTCCTCACACGCGGCGGGGTAATTAGTTACTTTAAAGCACGCTGCAAACTCAGACCGTTCTCTCGGTTTGGGTCCAAACACATCCAGGTCACATGTTTGGGTCGTTAAATAACCTGTTATTACTAAAATGATATAAACGTAAACAAGACAGAAAACTGTACTGTGTTCTATTTCACCATCTAAACAATGCTACTGTTCCAAAGTTGAACCTATGGCAATAACTTCCTGTGGAAACGTTTAATTACCAAATGATCTAAGACAGATTGTAACGGTGAGATTTCAGAGTTCAAACAAACATTAGTTAGATCCTTACTGTAAAAGACTTCTACACAGTAATGATTATTATAAACCACAATGTTCCTTTACTGCTGCCGCAGTACAGTACTTTACTGTGTTCTACTTGTCCTGATGAAAGTACTGGTACCTATACGTGTGTGTGTGTGTGTGTGTGTGTGTGTGTATACAGAATGTATGTGTGTGTGTGTACAGTATATATGTATATATGTGTGTACATTTGAGTGTGTGTATGTGTTGGTGTGTGTATATGTATGCATGTACAGTATATATGTGTGTATGTATGTGTGTGTGTATGTATGTATGTATGTGTGTGTATGTGTGTGGTGTCAACGTTGGCATTAAAACATTCAAGAAAAAACAAACGATCAGTATCTGCAGGTCAGACTGTATAATAAATATCGGTGATCGCGTATAATACTTCCGCCAAATACGTGAAGTATGCGTCTGTGCGTTTGACTGTGCGTTTGACTGTTGGTGTTTGTGAGCAGGATGACGGTACTGCAGGAACTTTTACCCAGAGCTAGATTTGAGCGTATCCGGGTATCTGAGAGATACTCAGAGAGTTTGTTGGAGTCGTCAGTAGATTTAGAGGCTGGCAGTAACTCAGACATTCATGGAGGACTCTGCCCTCTGAGTGCTTTTTCTCGTTGATTATAATGTCATACTAATGCCAAGTCATTTTCTAGTATAATTCTTTTTCTACATGTTGGCTATCTTGATAATTACAAAGAAAAAAAAATGACATTATATATCTATATTATTGGTTTTGTCATTCCTGTACAGAACTAAACAACTATCATTGAACTCTTATTTCATTATAACAGTTTCTTTTCAGGTATATTAATCTACTGGCCCAGTGCATGCTGGGACTTGTAGTCGGTTAAATCCAGCAGCAGGAAAATAAACACGATGATCGAAGTTAAAAGAGGAATAAAGTGATTTTGTTCGCACACAGACGTGTGTCAGTCCGGATTTGACTTTATGTGGACGAACAGCAGCAGGAAACTATCTTCCATCTGTCCACTCAATAATTCAACACCGCGGAGGTCTGCGTGAAGGTTGGCCAGGAGCGGAGGATTCCTGAACTAGAGAGCTGTTGTGACGGCTGAGGACACATGCACACTACGCACACACACACGCACACACACACACACTGCGTGGACCTGGATTGGACCTGGATTTGAGATTTGATCCAAATGTAAAGTGCGTTATAAATTAAATGTATCATCTCTGCGTGGACCTGGACTAATTCACTGCGTGGACCTGGACTAATTCACTGCGTGGACCTGGACGTTCGCTTCCATAGAAGTATGATTTTTGAGGTCTTTGTGACATTTAACAAAGTATCAACTTGGCATCTTAAACTATCAATCAATCTTTATTTATACAGCGCCAATTCACAACAGCAGTTGTCTGAAGGTGCTTTCCAGAAAGAGCAGGCCTAGACCAGACTCTTTATATAATTATCTACAGGACCCAACAAATTCCTCCTTGAGCAGCACTTGGAGACGATGGCGAGAAAAAACTGCCCTTTAACGGGCAGAAACCTCGAGCAGATCCAAGACTCAGGGTGGACGGCCTACTGCCATGACCGGTCGGGTTTGGATAACAACTAAACTAACAACTTAAGTTCTAAATAGAATGACTTAAAATACAATAAATAAACCATGTAATCATCATTCTCTTGGTAGAAAAAGACACACCGTGTTAGAAGTGAGTGGAGATTATGGGGAATGCTCCTTTAAAGCATCACGATCACTGTAAAAAGCTGTAGGAACATTAAAGTGATAAAAACACGACAATCTACCCACTACATCCACACAACACGTACAAAAACCGCTTCGTAAGGTGAGGGAACCGTCCGTGGTCGTTTACAGATTCTGTTTAGTCACGGTTAAGTAACTGCTGACCCGGAGTCTCTCCGGGTCGCTGGTGTAAACAGACGCGTTAGCCAACACGGGGCATCTTTAAACCGCCGACAGTCCGGTTTAAACGGAGCCGGTTGCTCCTCCGCCTCCCTCAGACACCCTCTCTTACCTGTAGTTGTAGGAGGGGAACTTCTTGCTCTCCGTCAGCAGCAGTTTGTACAGAGAAAGGACCTGCGCTCGAGCCGCTGCCGCCATGTTTCAGCTCACAGTTCAACCTCAGGACCCGCCGATGACGCGTGTCCACAGAGCGCCTGTCATAAATACGAGTTCAAATCAGCGGATTATCTTCGTACAATCAATGACACGACGTAAGATCCACGTTCAAAAGTTTACATGTCATACAAAATCATCAAAATATAGTTTTGAATTTTTAAAAGTTCAAATTCAGTGTATTTTCCTGGTGACAAACAGGCACCTGTGCGCCGACCTGAACCGAGTCTGACTCTGGTGTATGACAGACGGTGAGTTAACTTTGCTCGTTTTAACCTCCATTAAATCTAATCAAAACTCTATTTTAAAGTATTATTAATATACGATGCTGTGAAACTGTACTGCCTGGATTTAGGATCCGAACTGGCAGACTGTCGGGTGTCTGTGGGGTTTAAATGCCTCCAAAGAGTCTTTGTTTTGGGTTTGTCTGCTAGCTGCTCTGCTACAAACCGTCCGGACCGTTTAGAATTCTGCAAGGTTAGATAGTTTAAAGTGTTAAAATTAACCAGAGAAAAGGTCATTAGAGGCTTTTGTATGGAACAAATCTTAGTAATTCCCTCGGGGAAATTCAAACGTATGTTTTAGAGATGCTAAGTGATGAAACTTTATAAATCCATTCGGTCAGTTCTATGTAAAATAAATGCTCAACTTTTGTAAATGAATAGTCCCTGAATGTGTAAATGAATGTCAGTGATGATTGTTTCTTTTATTATTTAAAAAAAAAATGTAATAGGAATTTTTAATTATATATTATTGTCAAGCTTCTATTTTCTGTATATCCCTTTCGTTTCGTTTTCTTCCGTTTATCCGGGTCCGGGTCGCGGGGGCAGCCGTTTCGACAGGGAAGCCCTGACTTTCCTCTCCCCGGCCACATCCACCAGCTCCTCTGGGAGGATTCCGAGGCAGGCGGTACGGAAGGGAAAGAAAAAGGTTGCGGCAGACATTTAACGTTGTACTCTGATATCGATATTTTTTGGCCCCTGAATACTTTGGGTTCAGGAGCCAATGGCTGATAGATATTTATTTTGTCTGGAATCCTGACTGGGAATCTTGGCTGTTTCTGTGTACGGATATTAATTTGGAGGACGTGATGTCAGAGTTAAGCCTGATGAGGAAACCAAGATGGCATGTAGCTGATATATCTGTTTGGAGGACGACACACAGCAGCGACTTTGACCTTTACACTAATATACAGCAGGACGTCAACAACAGGAGGTGGCTCTGACCTATCACACAAGCAACGCTAAAGATCATACTGCACACACACACACACACACACACACACACACACACACACACACCCTGGAAAAGCTCCGTTGAGGATATCGATTATTGTGTTTGGTTTGCTGTCATTATTCAGATAAATCCCAGATTCACCTACATGATGGATCAAAGATCCAAAAATATCCAATTTATCATCACAGACGACGGAAAAGAGCCTGAACATCATCAGGGGAGAAGCTGGATTCTGTAGGTCCTCCTTATAGCCTCACGGCAGCTCTGACCCATGGAGGCCTGGACTCGGGCAGACCTTTCTGCTGTGGCATCTGGTACCAAGATGTCTGCAGCATATCCTTTTATGTCCAGGAAGTTCTGAGGGAAGTTGTTGGGAAGTAACGGTTAGAAAAAAATGTTCTCCTCAAGAGATCTTTCTTCTTCTTCGTCTTCTTCTTTTGGCTGTTCCCTTTCAGCGTCTGTTTCCATAAAAAGCCCGGTACACTGCCTAAGTTGAGCCGGGACGGATCCGATTTGGAATCGGATTTCTGGAATCCTGATGCAGCTCACATGGACCTAATTTGGATTAAATCGGACCAACGTGTCGGTAATTACAGCCTGAAAACTGATGTAGGAGAAACAGCTCAATTCCTTTCTTCCTCACACTAAGATCTATGTGGATATAAAATCTGAAATGGATCCATGTAAAATGTTTTGAGTTATCGCGTTACCACGAGATCTATCTGGCATATATCATATTCCACTCACTAGGGGGGGCTGTTTTTTTATGGAAAACACTTTCAGGGACAGAACTCAAAAATATATTTCATTGATTATGTTCAAACTTCACACCTTCTTTGACCTCAGTGCAAGGACCACATGGATTGATTTTGAGAAAGGTCAGTTATACATTTCCGCCACAAGGGGGCGGTCTATCACCAAACATTTTCACACCTTCATTTCTGAACCGTTGGTCAGATTTTGTCTGGATCTTGTTACTTTCATGTTTTGCTCATATTTTACTTACGAAAAACACCGTTTTTCAGACATAACTGGAAATCTTCATACAAGATGGTCGTTTGAAAGTAACTAGTAACTAAAGCCGTGTGTCGAATCTAGTAGAAGGTCAGAGTAGCATCAAATGGAAATAATCAGGTGACGGGCAACTACCTCAGATTTGTGCTTTAATGCAGTACTTGAGTAAATGTACTGAGTTACTTTCCACCATGTTTTAGGAGGGGATCTTGTTTTTATCCGTCACAGGCTGAGAATCTCACTGGGTTGTTTTTTTTGGTTCTGGCTGAGATGAATTTGTGCTTCAATAAACCATGAGCCCGTTTTTAAAGGTGCTTAAATCCGTTGTTGTTAATTCAGCCACAGAAAACAAGGACTCTCCTCCTCCTGCTCGTCCAGTCGCCTCCACAGAACCCCGACTCCGTCCCGCCTTTACCCGTCAGACAGGAAGTGCCGCGCTGACGGAGTGAAAGTGAACACGGAGGTGGACGGGTTCTGTCCCTGCAGAGTCGGCTGAGTGATGGACGGTTCTGCAGGAGTAACGCGTGGAGGAGGGAGGATTCCTCTGGTCCCAGCGGACCGGATCCGTCTCTCTGTGTCCGATCGCAGCTCTGAGTCTGCGTCCCGTACGCCATCGCTGTTCACGCCGAGCTCCTGAACGCTGTCCATCAGGTCCCGGCCCAGAACCACGCCTGATTGGTTATTGTCTCCCCTGGATGTGAAATCACCTCCATTTCAACGCAGAGCCTCGTTTAGTCTGTGTTCCTCCTCTTTTGAATGGAGGTGTCATTGTTTGTATGGGGGGGCAAATGTTCTGGTAGAAGGTTCTTGTGGAGGTGTAAAGGTTCTGAACCAGAAGAGGTTCTTTTGAAGGAGTGAGCACACATAGTGGTGTCTTTGCTTTGGCTGAAGTTCTGTACAGAGAAGGTTCTCTTGTTCTCCAGTGGATCATGTGAGGAAGGTTCCCATGAACCTGGTGTTGACATGAGGTCATCTGTCGGTTGTTTCTCTCGTTGGATCAGCGCCATGAGCCGCTCATGGACTTATCATCTCCTGTCTGCCTTGTAGATCCGCGTCTCTGGCGTCCATTGTCAGACCCTTTGGAGGTATCCTTCTGAGACGGTTCAGCATGTGACCCGAACCTGATCGCTTCCAACCAATCCATCGTCCTCTGGTCCTGATCAGCAAAGTCCTCTGAACGGTTCTTTCCACAGACTGAGGTGGGTTCTCTGTTGTATGTTCCTGTCTGCGTCTGGTTATCGATGTTCTTTGCATGATGTTGGCGTCCTGATAGAACCTGGGGTTCTATTCAGTCCCGTAGTCCTGGTTGATCACCTGAATTCACCACCCAGAGTCTCTCATTCTCTTTAAGAGGATTGCGTAGAGCTGCACAGGTTCCTGCAGAGGTTCTCACAGAGGTCTAAAGGTTCTCATATACCTCGCTGCCACCAAAGTAAAACCGGGTTCTGGATCTGAGCTGGTTCTCAGATGGTTCAATGTACGAACGCCTCGAAATGACGTGGCAACCTAGCCAGTGGGTTGCCACGTCATTGCGTCAATACTTACGTCTTGGATACTTCTCCGCTTTGCCCAAAAACCCTAGCCCTAAAAAAAACAGCCATGGCGTCCAGCGTCCTTTAGCAGGTGGTGCTGCTGGACTTTCGTGACCCGATTTGTATTCAAACATGACGGTTTTATCGGATCCATCCCCTCGTCTGACCGCTGAGGACAGCGATCACGTCCTAGAAGAAAGGTAGGTTCCTGCCAATCCTGACTCTTAACTAACGCTGATCTTAGGATGCTAGCGCTAGCCTGCTAGCTTCTAGCCTATTAGCTTCAGCTTACAACTAGCCACATAGCAAAAAATTTCACTGCAGCTGATCGCAAATAAATTAATGATACAACAATATTTATATTAACAGGTAGCCTGACAGCTGATGGCCTGAAACTCACCTGCTGTGTCTCCAGAACATCTGTGAGGAACACGAAGACAATTTCACTGACGGACCGCCAGAGTGTCTGACTGTAAACATCAAACCTTCTGTTTGGGCTTCACGACACTAGAACTTTATTAGAGCTCTATTTTAAAAACATCAGAGCTTTATTAATGCTCTGCTTTAACAGACACTAGAGGGATTACTGATGGTCTACTTTAACAGACACTAGAGGGATTACTGATGGTCTACTTTAACAGACACTAGAGGGATTACTGACGGTCTACTTTAACAGACACTAGAGGGATTACTGATGGTCTACTTTAACAGACACTAGAGGGATTATTTATGGTCTACTTTAACAGACACTAGAGGGATTATTTATGGTCTACTTTAACAGACACTAGAGGGATTACTGATGGTCTACTTTAACAGACACTAGAGGGATTATTTATGGTGTACTTTAACAGACACTAAAGGGATTATT
>VRLP01009907.1:0-11303 GCA_009660295.1 Lophius piscatorius
ACATTTAATTTGATGAGTTCAGTGCGGAGAATTGCATGGACAACGTAGGGGATTGGAACTTTCTGGAGATATAATATTGCAGTCGGGAAGAAAGCACACACCTAGTGCATGTACCCTTTTGTCCACTTCAGCAAGTGGTGAATGAAAAAGTGACATACTGATTGACTATTTACGCCTCCGGCACACAGAGCAGCATTTTATTCTATTTGGAGTAGTAATTACAGGCCAACCAATTAATCGGTATTCACTCTGTAGTTGTTGTTTTTTTTCTCTCCACCAACTCATTAGGCAAATTCCTGACTCTTTAGCTGCTAAGTGTTCTACTATAACCATCAGGCAGTGAGTTCATCACCACAGCTGCCTGCTGCTGATGGGAAGGATGTGGAATAGAGAGGTGGGAAAAGTGAGGTCTAAAAATCAACCAAAAAAAAGAAAAGAAAACTCCATGATGGTTCCTCTAGCAGAGTTTACGTATATAAAGAAGAAGTCTCATTAACTCTTTTGCCATTGAAGTGAATGTTAAGATAAGCATGTGGAACCTCAGACTCACACAGACATTCGGTAACTGATTCTAGCATCCATCATATTGTCACACTGTTCTCATTTTTCTATATATATATACTGTATATGGGGGGAATCAGTTTGGATGGAATCATGGAATCATGTTTCATGATCCTCTGAAGATGCGTCTGGTCCTCATTAATACTCTATTAGTCAGTGTGATGTAAACAGCTGGCTGGTTTTACGAAAACATCCATGGTTCAATGGAGAGAGAATGAGCAAGTGGCAGAAGACATGTTTCAAGAACCAAGAGAGGAATAGAGAAATGGAAATTATGACAGCACAATTTCTGAATGAGAAACAGACCCAGAGAAAGGCACAAAGAAAAATGTTTTTAATTGTATTATCTAAACTCCACCAGTTTTTAAATTCAAATAACACTATGAATGATTAATGTAGTGTTTTAATTAACAAATGATTTTTATATGGCCGTATTCTATAAAATTATCTCTTGAGGTCCAGAACTTATAGGAAACATGGACTGGTTGCTTATTGGCTACATATTAGTTGAATATTACTCACTATGAGTCAATAACCTTATTATATGTGGTCAGTACCACAAGAACAGACATTCTCCCTTTATTTTGCTGAACTGGCATCAGTTTTTCTTCAGAGGCACATCCTGGCACAAGCCAACTCTTTCTCCTTTAATGGAACATCATTTTTATGGTGAATGAAACAATTGTTGATATTCTCAACTCAAAATGAAGCATTTCCAACAGATTACTATACATCCCAGGTTTTAAAGTGGGGTCTTCCACACAACTCATTCTAACTAATTATTAACTCAAGCCAACACGTTTTTTAGATTTTGAAACACATTTTCTTTCAGAGACAAACCAAATCAGCATCAGCTTTTGGTCTTCGTACAGATTGTCCCTTACTTACGAACAGGTTTGCTAAAGAGCCGTCATTCCTAAGTCCATTTTTGTGTAAGTCTGTAAATGCCACATCGATGATGCTCACGTGAACATCAAGTAAGTGTAGTATAAGTCCTGGAAAATGATTTTGAGAAAAGAGTGGGAACCCTATTGTATGATTAGTGGCAATTTAAGTAAAGCATGTGTCCAAATATTAACTTGAAGTGAATTGAATCATGTATAGTCATTTATCTTCTTAATATATCCACTACTAGGTCGGTTATTCACCAACATCCACACTCTTTCACACACATTTGGAAGCCCTGTGCAAAGGTTTTACTTCACCAATGAGTCTCTAAAGTTAATTACACTAAATATTAAACAATCTTTCAGTGGTCATTTAAAAATTGAGTTACTAGGTTTTTACGTTAAATTGCCAATGAAGGAAAGAAAATACCTTTACCCAATCTGAAACTTACTTTTCTCTTCCCATGAATTCTGATTTGAACTGCAATTCATTTGCAACTGCGCTTTCGCTCAGTCTGCAATTTATGATTCAAGCTGTAACTACCTCATTTGATCCCTTCCTTGTTATGCTAATGTCCTCTCACAATGGTCGCAAATCAGTTTGATTTAACTGTGCAAATTGTGTGAGCAGAAAGTGTGTGAGTGTGTGTGTTCGCAGTATTTTGGAGGAGTTCTTGCTGCCACAATTATGTGTCTGAATTAGTCGGCTTACATTCCTTGCGTGTGTTTGTGTGTGCGTGCGTGCGTGCGTGCGGGTGTGCTTGTGTGTGCAGTTTTCAGAGACAGGAGTGGTGTTTTTGCTCCAAAGCCAAAGCTCCCAATCTACATTTTGGTGTCATTAGCTTGCCACATCAAGCTGCTTCAGTGACACTCTAAAACCAGATTGCGTTTTCAAGAGCACAACACACAAAAAACCTAAAACGCATCGACAAGACCCTTCTCTTAAAATCACAAAATAATTTTAGGTATTGGCTTTTCGGTGTTCCAACGATTGGCTGTAATTGTTTTTCTAAAATCAGCATTGCAGGAAATTGAAAAACAAAGGTTTTACACCACACAAACACATACAAACTATTTTATTTCTCCAGAATAGTTGTAAACATCTTTTATGCACAAACAAGCAACCTCTAAATCATGGCCACTCACTAGCTTTTATTTTATTTTTTCAATTTATTTTTTTTAACATTTTGATTAACATCAGAGCTTTTAATAAATAGTGAGGCATTGCTCGTTTTGTTTGGGTCGGATCATCGCATTTGCACGATGTTTTAGTCCTGCATAAATCATCATATTAATAGATAAAAAGCACAAGTGAACAAGGCTCACGTAATTGTTTAACATTTAATATAGCTCTAGAAAGTGATTTCCAAGTGGTAAAAACACAATACATAGTAAAAAAAACAACAGTCAAAAGACAGCAAGAACAACACACCCTCACACATAACTCTACAAGAATGACTTGTATACAGCATGCGGTCAAAGCCCACAGAGGATGAAGTCATGGAATGACCTCCACTAGAAAACAACATCATCAGCAAACTTTTTCAAACACGAAGCTCACTGTTCTGCTGAGATCAGACCTAAAGGAGTGTTACTAAACAGTCAAGAAAGAGAGAAAGAAAGAAAGACATTCTGACTGCAGCTTATGCAGTCCAGGGCAAAAACACAAGTAAAGTTTGAATTAATTTCAAACCATGCCTGTATTTTAAGGCAATATTTTTTTTGCATTTTTTGCAAAAAAATACTTGCAGTGAATCCAATCATGTCCTATTTACACTAGATTTACTCTCCACCTCACACAGATGAACTTAAGCCATTCAACTTTGCATCACAATGACACTGTTCAGGATTACTGGATCTGCTAAGAGGCAGCAGTAACTCTGCTTATCATTCTCTCTTCTTCAGCTCCACCAAACAGCAGCTCAGTCAACACTTGGAGTGAATGTATGGAAGGCAGCATAAACAGGACTCAAATATTAAGTTAGTTGGAGGCTTTCTTTGGTTGGGATAAATGTAAACATAGAAATACCTAATAATACTTAATAAACTCCATTCTGCTCTTTAAATTGTCACCAGTTAGTCATTTTAGACCTTAAACGTGTCAGAATTGTTCGTAACGATCTGTCATGACCACGATATGACAATAAAGGCCTTTGTTGTTGAAAAGAAAGTGTCTTGTCTTTTAACATATATCTATCGATACACATGGTGTTATACACATTTTTTCATGATATATTTGATTTTCTTGATCTTTCAACAAGATATAGGCCCAGTTGACCCAGTAAGGGTTGTGTCCAGGTAGCAACAACTATCCCATGGACCTCCTCTCTTTGTCCACAGCAACATTCAGGCAACTTCTGCTGCTTCAAATTAAGGCCCTTTTGATTACTGGCCCCTGTGATGCTTAGAATTGTATTAGCTCTGATGAGGGACTGGCCTTCAAACCCTCTTCATCTCACCTCAGTGGACTCACATCTGGCATGACACCATCGCAGTCCTCCCATAGCTCAGCATGTTTTGCTTGTTGATTCCTTGGCCCTGGTCATTGCTCTGTTTAATGGGCCATATACACAATAACTTAAAAAGGCCTAAGTTTCTCATACTTTCTTGTGATTTCAATCATTTACACGACAAAAGCATTTTCAGAGGCTGAAAACATACTTTCGATATACTGACTCTTTCGTCAGTCATACACAGTACATACTCAGAGAAAAAAATTTAGAAATGACTTTTCTGTATTTGACTCATCCCTAAGGGGCAGTGGGAAGCACCTGTGAAGCGCACAGGGACCAAGTAAAATTCAAGGGTTATGCTCAAGGACCGCAGGGCATGCAACGTCAAGGGCTGGGATCAAACCCCAATCCCTCAATTGTGGGAAGATTGCGCTACTCATTGAGCTAAAGCGGCCCCAAATTACACCCTTCGTTTCCGCGCACCCTCTACCTCCCAATCATCGCCTAATCGTCGCTATTCACTCACGTAATCTTTCCTCAGTCTCAACAGATTTATAGACCAGTGTGCATTGGTGCAATATATATTGCTGCTGGTCAGGGAAGATGTCATTAGACCCTATTGATATATTGTGTGTCGAAGAGACCAAGTGGAAAGGCAGCACAGCTCTAAGCATCAGAAGAGGGTACACACTGTTTTATCATGGTGTGGATGAAAGGACAAATGGAATAGGGGTTATTCTCAACAAGGAGTATGTGAAGAGTATTCTGGAGTGTGTCGGACATAGTGATGAGTATGAAGATAGAAATTGAAGATGAATGTTGTATGTTCAAAGCTGGAGATGAGACAGGACGGTTGTGCGAATCTCAGGGAGGCATTGAAATGGGAGGACGGCTCTGGTTGGTACTACCAGATGACTGGGCAACTAAGGCAAAAGTGATAAGAGAGACAGGTCAGAAGGTGCTTGGTGTGTCATCAGGACATAGGACGACGATAAAGAGATTTTGTGGTGGAATGAAGAGGTTCAGGAGAGTATAAGCAGGAAAAGGTCAGAGAAGAAGTAGTGTACATTACATTCTGGCTTTTGCTTGCTTGTGACAGTTTCAGCTGTGTCTTTATTTATTTGAAATCGCTTTGTCAATACTTAAGCAGACTGATTTTTAAGACTGCAGTTTGCAAACATCAGGGTAACAGTACCCATTAACGTCGACTGATGATAAAGGATCATTCTATATACCAAATTAAGGAAAGCAATGTTTAGTTTTAGTTACTGACACTAAGAGGGACATATACGAAAGTCAAATCAGTGTCACAATAGCCAGAACTTTTGAAAGAATGTCCTGTTTATAATAACATTCAATAATATATAGGTATTTTTGAGCTTAAGAATATATTTCTGATTTCTCTTGTTCTTATACAACAATTTTGTAAAATGCAGCTTGAGAATGACAAAAAGAGAGAACTGGAGTGTGAGGTAGAAAGAGGGAATGACTGTCTTAACTATTCAAAAACATGAAGTGTGACTAAACAATCAGCCTGAATCCAGAGTTATACTTAATGGCACATGCCAGCTTGAACCTCAGATCGTCATAACAAGTGTGGAAAAAAAATATAGAAACTAATTTAAACAAAGCTCATAGTGGATGACAATTCAACATTCCTGAACAGATCTGGGAAGAGGAACAAAATATCCAAACAACATTTTAAAGTAGCAGAGGACTTACCTTTGAACAAACTCCAGTGTCCTTGCAGCTTCCTCTTGGTTTGGAGTTGAACCCATAGTAGGTGGAGAAAATGACAGCGAGCCCTGTTATGATGTCTTCACAAATGACATGGCTTTCAATGCTGATCATCCAACATCCCGTTGTGACTTCCACAAGCAACTGAAGAAGACAACGATTATAGTTAATAGCCGGATCAGTACCAAATATGGCTATCAGGGCCCTTTCCAGACCCTTTTTTAAAAATCTTTTAAAATCGAGTATTATAAAATATACTGTTGCAAATGATTACGGCCCACAGATTCCTATGAATAAAGAATAACATCTTTCTTTCTGATAAACAGACAATGCAATGCCCAATATATAAAACCAGTGGGATTGGATACAATCCGTGCCAACACACGGCTAACACCAAGTCAGGCTTAGTTCAGCAAAACAACAAGAAAGATAATGCAAATTCAACAAACAATGACATGACAGGTTGACACTGAGTTTTATAAATTCAGAATAAACTTGTAAACGAATCCACTGCACAGGATCCAGTCATTTGATGAGACAAGTAGATATGGGGCTCGGCAGAGTGGCACGTTCAAGTGCTGAAGTCATAAGATTGTTCTTCTTCTTATTATTTGTCCTTCCAGCATGAATAAAAATCCCTAATCTTCAATATTTCTGAGCTGTTTTCAATTTATCAACATTAACTTTGTACTAAATGAGAGAACTCAAAAAGATTATGCTCAGATGAGAAATGGGCGGACTCTGAAAAATAAAATACTATATCATACTGTAAAATATTGCAGTAGCCTTCTGTTGATATATTGGTCTCAACATTTACATTATTATACTGTATTTACGAAAAACAGTAGATAACAATAATTTAAAAAGTTACTGTATGTTTGCACTAATTTATTACAAGTGCTTTCACGATTGGCAAGAGAGGGGCTGAGATGGGAAGGATGTACGGCAGGTTAGGGTATTTAAGGATAGAGAAGGAAATATATTAACAAATGAGGAGAGTGTGGGGGCAAGATGGAATGATTACTTGAAGAGTAAGGGGTGGCTGTAGTTCAGTGCAAGAGCAGTCGTCCCTCAACCAGGAGACCAGGGTTTAGTGCCCAACCCCTTTCGCATCAAGCCGTGGGTCCTTGAGCAAGACCCTGAAACCACAGTTCCCTTAGCGCCTCAGGGGATGAGATTAAAAATCAGGAAGTTCAAATGATCAGGAAGGTTGAAGTGAGAGCAGCTTTGAAGAGAATGGAAAGGTGGTTGGTCCTGATCACATACCATTGGAGGTGTTGAGAGAGATGGCCTTGGAGTGTTCAACTACACTGATTAACACTAGGGATGCAGAGGAAAAGCATATTCATGCTGTTTTGTTTTTTTAAACCACGGGTGATTTTCAGAGATGCAGCAACTACAGAAGTATACAGCTAATGAGCCACACAATGAAGATCTGGGAATTAGTAGTGAAAGCTAGGTTAACAAAATAAGTGACAATTTGTGAGCAGCAGTATGGTTTCATGCCCAGAAAAAGCAATACAGATGCAATATTTGCTTTTAGAGTGCTGATAGAGAAAAGGTCAGAAAGAGCTATTTTTTGTCTTTGTGGATTTAGAGAAAGTGTAGGACAGACTGCCAAGAGAGGAATTGTGGTATAGCATGAAGAAGTCTGGAGTGAAAGAGAAGTTTGTTAGGGTGTTACAGGATATGTATGTAAGCAATATGACGATAGTGAGGTGTACAGTGGGACTGCATCAAGAATTGGCTCTGAGCCCCTTCTTGGTTACTATGGTGATGGGCAGATGACAGATGAGGTAAGGAAGGACTCTCCAGTGACCCTGATGTTTGCAAATGACATTGTTATCCATGGTGAGAGCAGGGAACAGATGGACGAAAACCTGCAGAGGTGGAGGTATGCATTGGAGAGAAGAGGAATGGAGATCAGTTTTAGCAAGCAGGTTGAGAGGAAAAGGTTTATAAGACGGTGAGAGCAGTCCTTCTGTATGGTTTAGAGACCATAGACAGGAGACAGAGCTGGAGGTGGCAGAGATGAAATTGTTAAGATTTTCTTTGAGAGTGACGGGGATGGGCAGGATTAGAAATGAGCTCATCAGAAGGTAAGTCCAGGTTACACATTTTGGAGACAAAGTAAGAGTGGTCAAATTGAAATGGTTTGGTCAGGTGAAAGGAAGGGATAGTGGATTGATCGGTAGAAGTATGCTGGAGATGGAGCTGCAAGACAAGAGAAAAAGGGGATCCCCAAAGAAGAGTTTTCTGGATGTGGTGAGGATATGTAGTTTGCTGGTGTGATAGAGGAATATGCGGAGAACAGGGCAAGATGGAAACAAATGATTTGCTGTGGTGACCCCTACAGTGAACAACCTTTGGAAACAGAAGAAGATATGGATTTCACATAGGTTTGACACCAGATGCCCTTGTGACGCAACCTTCCCATTTATCTGGGTTTGGGACTCGGCAATGGAAGTACACTGCTTCATGGCTGGGTTACACAAATTATCATATATAAACTGTTTTGATAAAATATAATCTCTATTTGAGTCGTTTGTCTCTCCTGATTTAGGAGATTTACTATAGGCCCAGAAACTGTGGTCCCTTCACTCTGAATATTTGACCACACTGATCCAAGCAAGAAATGTTTTCTCTCATCCTGAAACAGGTTGACAGACTCCAGCCCTTCTCAATAATTTTGGTTCCGAATCCAATGCTGTGGGTAGGGAGGGTCCAACTAAGTCTAGCTGTGCTCCATCTCCCGCACAAGCTCTAGTTTTTTTCCCCGCCAGGGTGTTGAAATTCCACATACCTAAAACCACTTGGCGTTGCCAGGAGTCGGCCCTCCGTCGTGTCACCTGACCCCAACATCCCTGCAGGTGGTGAACCAACAGCGTGGTGGCTCCATGAAGCTAGTTCGGGCTGTGCCCAGCCCGGTGGAAACCTTGACTGGCTCCTCTGCCAGTCAAAGTTTCCAAACTCATTTGGTTGGCTTTATCACTCCGTGACCTGTGAAGTGGTCGGTATGAGAGTCGGCACCTCCAAATCTGAGGGTATGATTCTCTGCCGGGAGACGATGGACTGTCCCCTTGAAGTTGGGGGATGAGTTTCTGCTTCAAATGAAGGCATTTAAGTATCTTCTTTTTCCATAGTGATTGAAAAATTGTTCCGGGAGATGGACAGGTGTTTTTGGTTCAGCTTCACCAGTAATGCAAGCGTTGTATCGGTCTGTTGTGGTGAAGAAAGAGCTGAGTTATATACAAAGGTCTACTTTGCATATTTTATATTACCACCTCGTTTTTTCAAAGGTTTACTTTGAAAAAACTGAGGTGGAAGATACAAGCGGCTGAAGTGAGCTTCAGTCGTAGTGTGGTTAGGCTCAGGCTCAGAGATAAGGTGTGGAATTCAGGAGCGAGCTCGGAGAAGAGCCGCTGCTCCTTCGCGTCAAAATAAGACATTGGAGGGGGTTCAGGTATCTGAACAGAATGCCACCAGCACGACTCCCTCTGGAGGTTTTTCAGGACCGTCCAACTGGGAGGAAACCCCGAGGTAGACACAGAAGTTGCTGGAGTGACTACATGTCTCATTTTGGCATGGGAACGCTCCGGAATCTCCCAAGATGAGCTGGAGAGTGTTGCTGCGGAGAGGGATACCTGGAAATACCTTCTCAACCGGCTGCCACTCCCGACCCCTGACCCCCGATAAACTGAAACTTAAATGCATGGATGGATGGATGAAAGAGGTTTATTCCTTCACACATGGATGCAAGTGTAAAACCATATTACGCAACATGAAGAGTCCCTTTTGGGTCCAAATTTGTGGTCAAAAACCCCATATAAAAACCTCCCAAAAAATGTAACATGGAAGTCAAAAGATAAGGCTTGATAATTTAAACATGAGCAAAACCGAAAAATTTAATAAAATTTTGTAATTCACGTTCAACATAAACAGAACTGAAGCATCGCAGGCGATAGAACAGCCGGAATGTTAATCCTTAAATCCTTAAAAGACAGAAGAAGGAAAAGTTCAATTTAACCAGGGTCATATCAATATAACAGGCTTTTAGTTTAGCTGGGCGTGCTAGTATTTATCCAAAAATCTATTGAACGCTCTCAGTATCTCTGTCTCTGAGTTTCCTACACCCTAAATCTTTCCTGTTTCCTTTTTGCCCTCCTCTACTTTTCTTTCTCTCTCACTCTGTAAATCAATTTTGGGCTTAATGCTGTTGTGCCTTGCAGGCATCTCTCTCTTTGATAGCGTTCCCACCACAACTCTGAGTGTATGTGTGCGTGTTAACATCCACTGCAGCCGAACGAAGGAACCAGGCCAGATTAAAGCTTGTTTGTAGGGTTTTGGTTCAAACTCAGACCTGTTGTAGTCAGACAGGCAACTTATACACATACACTCACACACACACACACACACACACACATGCAGAGAAATATACACAACACAGCTCTATGGGCTCAGGGTTTCGAACAATGGGGATGTGAAATTAGGAGTTTTGTTCTCTTGCTACACATGTGTAGGCTTAGCATTAAAGAGATCGACAGAGACAGACAGGATAAAAAGAAAGAGGCGCCGCTTTGAAGGCAGATGTACCTAAAGGCAATGTCCTTCAAAGAATTTTTTTGCACAGAGAGTTTTGATGAAAAAGTGTTTACAGACAGACAGAGGCAAAGAGAATTATGCACAAACAAAAGAGATAATGAGCAGTTTCCCACATGTTGTACATTTTTTCAAAAGGTACTCACACACACAAACACACACAGACATGACCTGCATGTGGCTGTCTGTGGAGCTGAAAATAATATCTGGTAAAAAAATGTTTGATTCCGAAAAAACCCAAAACTAAAACCTAAACTGTGCAAAATTACTCCGTCAAGATAAAGGAAACCATTTTAATGTAATCATCTTTTTCTCTTTCTGTGGGGCATTAGGTCCGAAAAAAACATGCGTGTTGAATTGACGGTGACACAACTTCAGAAAATTTGTGGGATTTTAAATAAGGCGAAACAATGACTTACTGAAAAATTAAAACTGAATTAGATGTAGTTTTCTCAGTGCTCTCTGGACAGTATTCATGTAGGAGACTATGCCACCTACTGTAGAACAACTTTCCTGTCTTCCCATCTGATTTAAGCTTAATTCATACCCTGAGCTTATCTGTGTCACACAGTTGTCCCCGGCGTCCTCATCTTCAAAACAACTGGCTCTACCAGGCTCTGTGACGATTGGAAAATTTCTGAGAGTGAACCCCCCTGAAGTCTTGGACTAAACCCTCAGTGCTATTCTAAACTGAAACTGAAAACAAATGTATGGAAAACTCTGCAGTAACTTAGCGTGGAATGTAAGACAACATCGTGGCCACCTGTCTTGCCAGTGATCCCAAGACTTCACATCAGCAGGCCACAGTTAAAACCACACAATAGATCATGCTTGGTTGACTCTCTGTGCTCCATCTTATGAGGAAGAGCTCCACCTGCTGACAGATTATTGTACAGCTGGTGAATGGTTTACATTTGCACATGCAGTCCTCTCGAACACAACTCAGACATTAGCAGCACTACAGGAGTGTGATAAAACTACCCCCCCCCCCCCCCCCCCCCCCCCCCCCCCCCCCCCCCCCCCCCCCCCCCCCCCCCCCCCCCACCCCCCCCCCCCCCCCCCCCCC
>VRLP01009908.1:0-11292 GCA_009660295.1 Lophius piscatorius
CACCCGTGCAGCAGCGTTCTGGATCAGCTGGAGGGGCTTCAGAGACTTATTGGGACTACCTGCTAGTAGGACATTACAGTAATCCAGCCTGGAAGTAACAAATGCATGAACTAACTTTTCTGCATCTTTTTGTGACAGAATGTTCCGTATTTTAGAAATATTATGCAGATGAAAAAAAGCAGTTCTAGAAATCTGTTTTATGTGGGAATCAAAGGTCATATCCTGATCAAAGGTTCCTCCCAGGCTCCTCACAGCGGTGCTGGAGGCCAAGGTCATACCATCCAGACTAGATATATCATCAGATAAATTGTTTCTAAGGTGTTTGGGTCCCAACACAATAACTTCAGCTTTATCTGAATTTAATAATAAAAACTTTCAGGTCATCCAAGTCTTAATGTCTTTGAGACACGCCTCTAAATAGGATAAGTGACTAGATTCACCGGGGTTTCATTGATAAGTACAATTGTGTGTCATCTGCATAACAGTGAAAGTTTATGGAGTGTTTCCTGATAATGTTCCCTAAAGGGAACCAATATAGTATGAATAATATTGGCCCAAGCATAGATCGCTGGGGAACTTCGTGGGTAACTTTGCTAGGATTCATTGTTAACAGATACAAACTGAGATCCGCCACATAAATATGACTTAAACCAATGTAATGCAGTGTCTTTGATGCCAATGAAGTTTTCAAGTCTTTGTATTAGAATTTGGTGGTCAATAGTGTTAAATGCATCACTAAGATCCAACAAGACCAGAACAGAGACCAGTCCCTCATCAGATGCCATTAAAAGGTCATTCGTAACTTTGACCAGTGCTGTTTCTGTACTATGGTGAACTCTAAAACCTGACTGGAAATCCTCAAATAAACTATTGTTACGCAGAAAATCACACAACTGTTCGGCCACCACTTTCTCTAAGATTTCAGAGAGGAAGGGAAGGTTAGATATCGGCCTGTAGTTTGCTAAATCCTCTGGATCAAGGGTCGGCTTTTTAAGCAGCGGTTTGATTATAGCTATTTTAAAGGACTTTGGTACGTAGCCTGAATTTAAAGACAGATTGATGATTTCTAATAGACAGTTGCTGACTAAGGGTAAACTTTCTTTAAGTAGACTAGTTGGGATTGGGTCTAGGAGACAGGTGGTTGTTTTGGATAAGGAAATAAGGGAAGTTAATTGTTTCAGATCGATGGGAATAAAGCGGTCTAGATCTGTTCCAGGTCTATCTGTTGTTTACAGGCACATAGTCCTGGGCTTCAATCAGTGCAGAGTAATAGGCACAATGACTTTGTAGCCTGGCAAATGGCATGCCTACACAGGAATTTCACTGAAGGTACGGATCAGATTAAAACAAACAATGTTTAGCATTTACTGCATAGCTTAGCAATAACCAGGAGGTGGATGGAACAAGATAATGAGGAGGGGCAAATGGTTCCAGAGTTTTACAGAGCTAGTAGATATAGAGGCTGACTCAAATTAATGAATGAAGGAATCTGATTGACACGTTCCTAAATAAAAAGAGAAAGAGTGAAGAAGGAAGACTTTAATATTTAACAACATTTATTATTACATCTTTATGTGACTGTTCTCCAACGTACAATATAAACATATAAAAGGGAAAGAGAGGTAGAGATTTCAGTTTTTTTAAAGACTTAATTAATCGAAGGTGAGGTGAGGTGAGGATTCGTCACCAACTGCTGGCAGCACCTTGTCACATTTTTCTCTTCTTTCTTTGGGTGAGTGCATGTGTCATAAGATAACTCAATCACACTATAATTCATATCCCCTGCAGACAAATATGATTTCAGAAACAAGACACTCACACGCACACACACACATCAATTACATTTATCAACTGTACATCTAAGTATTACTTATCCTGCAACATTGTTTGAGGTTCCTTTTCATCATGCCAGAGTTCAAACCAGAGCACTCTTATATATAGGTGGTAATAATATGGGGGGGGGGGGAGGCTTCATAAATAAAACTAAATACAGAAGCAGGATGGATGCTGAGCCGGACCTGAGACTCATGCTTACTGATTTGACCAGGTTATCGCAGAACTGTGTTCACAGAGGCCGGCACGCCCTTCTCATTAGTGTGTGTATGTGTGTGTGTGTGTGTGTGTGTGATTGAATGAAATGTGCATTAACAGGGACTTACAGTTGTTATTGATAATGTTCTCACCTGTAAGTGTGTATATGTCTGTATGTGTGTGAGGGGCTGGCCCTTGCATTACAGTTTTGTGAAAACTTCAAGTGCCCGTTCTAGTGCTAATCCAACCAGTGTGGTTTTGGCTGACTAGTCAACAAGAACTAATTTTCTTATTGGGAATAAATTCGCCTCCTGTTTGAACTATGTTTAGCTGAATAGGTTTGCCTAATTCTACTAATGTATTTTTACATGGGTCATAATGGTGGTACTTGGAGTGTCGGATATATTCTGAGGCGGTAAAGTTTGAGTACCACTGCTCTAGGAGGTAAGGAAGATTGTGTTTAAAGGGTTGGCTCCAATACATTCTTCACAAAATTGGATTGCTCAAAGGCTCCTGGCTAGTGCTACTAAGTCGGAGGTTGGACGCAAATGCCAGTGGGCCCGGGGCTGTGTTGTTGCAGGAGGTTAATTGCCCAGTCTGCTACTTCTCAAAAAAATGTTTTGTGCCCCAAACTCACTATAGCACTATTAATAATAATAATAATAATAATACATTTAATTTATAATGCACTTCACATTTAAAAGGAAGCATTGTCGTTATTGCTAGCTCGACAATACTTTGAGGTCTATGTTGGTTCCAGTCCCTTACCAGTCGATGTCTAAACTGACCACAACCCCTTGGTGTTTCTGAATTGCATGAAAAATTTGAACTAAAGATTGCCGGGCTGGTCATTAATGATGCTGGACTACAATCTGGAGATTTGTCACAAAAAGGGAACTGATATTGTGATGCTAATGCCCTTTCTAGTGTGTCTGCTGCATCCTGAATAACCAACATCTTTTAAAGAGGATGTTTGTTATTTTTAAGGAGGGAGGTGTTACTGCCATACGTCTTAGATGGTATATTGTGTACATATGTTCCTCAATTGACTTGGTATTTTTAAACCGATGTAGGAGTGAGACCTCTCTCTTCTTAGTAGGATCTATTTGAAGTAAGATGGAAACATGTCAGAAGACTGGAAGATGGCTGATGATGAAGCCGCAACCATTGGCTGACCCAGTGGAAGGATCCAGGGGCTGGACTATAAAACCTTGCTGAACCAGGAAGTCTCTCCCTCTTCTTGACTGATCAGCTTTGACAGTGACTGTGTATTTTTCCTGGTTTGAATGTGTAATTTTTGCGAGTGTATTAGATCCTTGTTTGTTAGTGTTGCTTAGTGCTTATTAATTCAGTGATGGTTAGCAGTGTTTAGTCGTTGAATGTGTGTAAACCTTGAGCTAGTATTTCTGTATATATTTGTACATAGATATGACTGTATATATTTGTACAATTTGAAAGAAACTGCTTTGAAATGTGAATGTCTGTTCATTTTTAGTTTGTACATTTGTACATTTAACATTTCAAAGGATGTTGGGGGGATTTTTTGCTGGCTTTGTTATTGTAGTTTGTTATTCCGTTTCTGTGTATCTAAAAAAACATTTTTTTGCTCAATTTTTTCCTAGTTTGGGTCAATGAACAGTAGCTGGAAACCCCCCAGTAATTAAACCCTGTGTGGCAACTCATTTCTTGGGATACGTGGTATTTGTTGCATTTTAATTTTTTGTGCCTTAGTAAGCCAAAACAGTGTTTTCAAGTTTGGGACGATCATTCGGACCATCTCTCTGACATCCCAGAATGCCAACCAAATGCTATAAAGTTTATGACAGCTTGATTAGCTCTGATTGAAAGATGACATTTTGGGGACTAAAGCAGATAGTAGGATCTATGTAGGGTTCTGATATTTCAAAGTGGGTTACCCCTTGTTTCAACGTCTTTATTATGTGTAAAGTGCAAAAATATTTTGCTGATGACTGACAAGTCCATGGACCTGATTGAATAACTTTTCATACATATGTAATGTTTTACTTTTTGCCAAAAGAATATTTTATGTTGCAATCATGAAACTTTTTGCTTGAAGGGATAAAACAATGGCGGGGACATGACGTGCTTGGCAGCCCAGTGGCACAGTATGTACCAACAGTTTTCTTTCCCGCAAACAGCTTCTGATTCAAATCCATATGCTAGGGGCGTTTCTGTGTGTGTGACTGCATTTTTCCCCTCTGGGTTCTCTTGTTACCTTCAAAGCATTTAAAAAAGTCAACAAACTTATAATTTGCAGCTCTAATTCCATCCTCCTGAATAAACACCTTCAAGGTTAGACAAACAGTACCCACATGACCACAAAACTGCTGGCAGCACCGTGTCACATTTTTCTCTTCTTTTTTTGGGCGAGTGCATGTGTCAAAATTCATGGAGTCATGATATTATACTGTATATTATCTTTTTAATAAATACTATAACTGAGGGGCAGTGACGGGGGGGGGTGTTCCTCCTGAAGTCCACTCTCATCTCTACAGTTTTGAGCTTGTTCAGCTCCAGGTTGTTGTGACCACACCAGATGGCCAGCCGTTCAACCTCCCGTCTGTATGCAGACTCCTCGCCGTCCTGGATAAAAGATGAGGCCGATGACCGTTGTGTCGTCCGTAAACTTCAGGAGTTTGACAGATGGTCGTCAGAAGTGCAGTCATTCCTGTAGAGTAAGAAGAGTAGAGGTGACAGCACACAGCCCTGTGGGGCCCCCGTGCTGATTGTCTTGGCGGAGGATGATATTTTACCCAGCCTCACCTGCTGTCTCTGGTCCATCAGGAAGTGTGTTATCCCTGACAGGTGGAGGCTGGTACATCGAGCTGCAGGAGTTTGGAGAAAAGTGTTCCTGGTACTATTGTGTTGAACGCTGGAGAGTCAAGATGTTGCAGGATGAAGTACAGTCCTGTGTTGACTGCATAATCCAGTGACCTGGTTGCCCGGTAACAAACTGCAGAGGTCCAGCAGGAGGCCTGTGATGTCCTTCAGGTGGGACAAGACCATTCTCTCAAAGGATTTCATGACCACAGATGTCAGGGCGACTGGTCTGTAGTCATGTAATCCTGTGATGGTGGATTTCTTGGGGACTGGGATGACGGTGGAGCGTTTGAAGCATGAGGGGAGTGATCTATTAAAAACCTGTGTGAAGATGGGGGCCAGCTGATCAGCACAGGCTTCTAATTTCTGCCTGTAGGACGGGCTGAAATGGACCATACAATGATCAGAGAGTCCCAGTAGGTGAAGCACGTTGTTCGGGATGTGCTCACTGAGCCAGGTTCCAGTGAAGCACAGGGCGGCGGATAGTGTGTGTCCATCCATCCGGTTTTAAGCTGGACTGTCTGCTTTTTAAACACTGTGTTAGTCCACCGGTGCAGGCTTGAGCTGTCGTGAAGTAGTTATGTCCAATTGATTGGTAGTTAAGTCTTAAAATTCTCTATCACAGGGTCAAAACTGCACTAAACATAGAAGAAAATTCGAGTGAAAGGTTTGCATGAGAAACACGAAGATCACAAATACATAGGTGAATGCATGGAATACAAAATTACTGACTTGTTAAGCTGTGTCAGGAGGAAAGGTAATTATCGGATGATCGTGTCTCAGGGTTGGTGTGTGGGAATGTGAACAAACGCTCTCAGGCTTAAATAATAGATCTTTATAACACAAACAAACTGAATAAATTGATTGATTAAAAAACTATTGACTATTGACTACTTAAACTATTTACCAAACTCCATTAAATCAACTGCTTACAAAGTGCTTTGATAGAAACAGGAAACCGAAATGGCAATAATATATATAATGTAAGCAATATTTGAATAATTGGTTATCATGAGTAACCCATGTCCCTTTCTATATTAACAGATTTACATTCATTTATCATTGACAGCAATTCAAAATTCAATAAATCACAAAACATATATATATATATATATATATATATATATATATAGATGATTGTTTGGAGTATCGGTATGTCACAGGTTTTTCACCTGATGTCCTTCCTGACGTAACCCTGACCCTTTACCAGGCTGTGTACCAGCAGCAAGCGTGGACCAAATTGTGCAGGTTGCGAGTTGAACTCCAGAAGTTATTGATACAGAGCCTTCATCCATCCTCGTACACAGAATGCTAGTGGTAAAAAAAGTCATCTTATGAATTTGTTATAGATAATTTGTATCTTTACTAATTGCTGACAGGTGAGACACACTTACTTAGAGCTTAGAGTCATCTAGACAAACTGAAATATTTTAAAAAGAAACAAGAAAACGACTTAAGGTTTTGCAATTACTGCCAAAATTCCATGACTTTAAAATGGACATCAATCAAATCAACTATATCGTTATTAGTGCACTTGTGTAAACTGAAATTCTTTCCTCGAGTTTTGAACAAAAGTCATTTCTTTCATGGCCTTTTTGATACATGACGGTATGACTGAAGACGTTGAGTAGTAATAGATTTCCAAAAAGTACTGGTTTTCCTTAAATGTAATGTAACCAAATATGCTTTCACTATTATGTTGCACTGTGCACTGGTTGACCAATTTTAAAGTGCATCCCTGATGCTGACCTTTAAGGAAGGACTGCCCAAAAGTTTCTGTCTGTTGTTCTTCGAGTGGATTCAGAGGACATCAGTTGAGTCTGTGGTTCTTCAGTCTGAGACAGGTCAAGTCAGTGTGCTGAAAGAATGCGGTCATATTTGAACATGATCCGAGTGATCGGATCCCAATGGTTGCATTCACATCTGTACTCAGAGCTGTCCACTTGTGATCTGATCACATTGGATGGACACAAATATTGGGTGTGAAAATTTCTTCTCCTGTGTTTCCTCAATCTTTAAAGATGATGTTGGTGGCCAGCTGCTGGTGGACATCGGTTCAGGCCCAACCCTGTACCAAGTAATGAGTGGCTGTGAGGTTTTCAACAAGGTGATCCTCACAGACTTGATGGAGGCCAACAGGAGGGAGCTGAAACTCTGGCTCAAGGGCGAAGGAGGCAGCAAAATGGACTGGACCCCCTTCCTGCAGCACGCCTGCAAGCTGGAGGGACGACGGTACAACCCTTAGCATTTGAACTCTTGAAATATCAGTCAGTGAAATTACAGCAGTACACTTAAAATAACACTTTAAATATGTCTTGGTAGCTGTTTGTGTCATAGTAATTGTAAAACATTACGTTGAATCAGTGCTGATTCATCCTTTGCTGTCCAGCAAATACCTGAAACGGCTTGATTTAGAAAGACATTTTGGTGAGAAGACATTCGATGAGGACAGGTGAGATGAGCTCAGGATTGTGATGCTCAATAAACAATCAGTTCAGAATACAAAGTATAATTCAACAGCGAAAAATCAACGAAAGTCGAAAAGCAAACGACTTAGGAAAAAGGCACAATTGAAGTTGAAGAATGAAGTAAAGAAGTAAAAATAAAAGTAGGAGGAGAAGGCAAGAAGCGGAGAGTAAAAAGAAAGGAGTGAAAAAGAGAAGAGTAAAAAACAGAAGCGAGAGTCGCAGGGCGTCATCCCCTTTTTATATCTCTTCGGGTGTCCCAGTAACTTGTTTGCATGAAGGGATGGGCAGAGCATCTGCTCTTGTATAATGCCCAATAGGTGGACAAAAAGGGGGGAGAGATGAACACAGACCTAATTTAACTGTTGTAGAATCACTTTCTCACACCATGGCCAAAGAGTGATTAAATTCATAAAGGACAGCGTGTATATCTATAAATACCATGTATTCCATATAATGTGTTCATGCAAAGCAGTAATCAAGATATAAACAAAGCTAGCTTAACTACAATGACATCTGCATTAAGAAGTCCAGGTCACTGGGTCATATAGTGTCAGTCCAGTCTCATGCACTGTCAGAAAGTGATTGAGCTAAATTAGCATAGTTACAGATCTACTTCCTACAATAGCCTGTGCATCCTAAAAAGCTCAACAGTTGTTGGTTTGGGCATTGACAATACTACTTGAATTCTGTCTTTGCCAAGTTTTCGTTGATTTTGGAATATCTCAGCAAGGCATTTGTATCAATAATGCAGTTTTCTTCATACGTGGATAACCAACAAATCATCCACGCCAAGAATCAAAGTGCTTCCTTCAGGAAAAATAAATCCTGCAGAATTTTCCCGCAACGCAAATGAGTAAACAGTTAGTGATTCAGCATTTCCTTGTGGACATCTTGTCCATTTATATTTTGTTTCTTTAAAGTAAATGTAAACCAGTATTGTGATGCTGGATCCACTGGGAAACTAAAGGAAGCATTTGCTAAATCTATTACTGTGAACAACTTGGCTTCGCCAGGCACAGATGACAAGATTATGACTGGGTTTGGAACAACCGGTGCTCTTGCAAACACAGCCTCATTTACGGCGCGCAGATCATGAATAGGTCGCCATGATTTGCCATCAGCCTTTTTTACAGGATGAAGCGGACTATTACACGTTGATGTTGGAGCTTGAACAATAATTCCATCCTTTAAAAGTTGTTCAATAACAGGAATAATCCCTTGTTCTGCATCACGTCTCAGAGGATACTGCTGCTTATTGGCCGGTAGTCAATCAATCAATCAATCTTTATTTATATAGCGCCAATTAACAACAACAGTTCAAGGTCAAGGTCAAGGCACTTTCCAGAAAGAGCAGGTCTAGACCAGACTCTTTATATAATTATCTACAGGACCCAACAAATTCCTCCGTGAGCAGAACTCGACGACAATGGTGAGAAAAAACTGCCCTTTAATGGGTAAAAACCTCGAGCAGACCCAAGACTCAGGGTCATGGCCTACTGCCGGTCATGGCCTACTGCCATGACCGGTCGGGTTTGAAAAAAAAAAAAGAGTGAGAGAGAGAAAGAGAGAAAGAGAGAGACACAGGTGAGGAGAGATACAGACGGGGGAAAAGCAGCAAAGATATCAGCTATAATCCACTTTCTCCAACCGCTCCATGGTCGGGCCGCGGCTGCAGCAGGGATCCCAGGTTGATAACAACATTAATATTAATGTAACAAATAGCGATAGCTTATGGGGAAATACTATACAATAATAATAGTAATGATAATAATAATCATTATCATGAGCATCTTGTGATCAGTGGACATTGATCAGGTCCACAGCAGCAGATGTAATCACCAACCATGTGACCTAGTAGTAGTAGTGGTAGTCTGATTTAGGAACAACCACTAGTGGAGTTGCACCTTCAATCTGATCCAGGTCATACTTATGAGTTGCCCACAGCTGTTTAGGGACCCCCTTCAAAGCTGGATAACTTTTGGAGTCAAAACTGTCAACTAAATCACAAACAATATTAGAAACTGAATCAAAGTATGATAATTAGATTATTCTGTGAGCACTCAGTAAACAATGGAAAGGATGGATGATGGCTTATTTTCTTCATCTATAACTATACTAGTGTCACAACAAGATACATTCATCTCTTGTAGGGCTTTTTCCACATCATGATTGGTAAAAGCCATCTACCTAGAAAGTACAACTTGAGGGACGCCAGTCTTCCAAAACGCCTTCCACTGCTTTTCATTTAAATCAATAAGCAAAGCAACAAAATCCTCTGTGGCTACAATGCCGTTACCTTTCAAATGTTCAACAGTAGTTCTCTCATTCCATTCTTGTTCATAATGATCATCTATATTTTCATGGGCTTCATGAGATACACAAATGTAAATACATGGATCATTTTTCAAAGATCTTTCACCACTATGGCTCTCAACAAAATCACAAGATGTCTTTGTAACTGAAGAGGGATCTATGTTCCAACAATAACTGAATATGGGACACAAAAGTATCATCCGCCAAATTCACAGGACAGTCAAGAAGTATAACGAGCGATATATTTCCGGGATATCAAAGTCTTTGCACTCAACAGGACACAAACTCAGTCACTTCACACTTCCGGGGTGTTCCTGTAACTCCAATACAAATTTTAGTGTTGTGAGAAATTTCTGTTGTTGACTTTAAAGTTGATTCGGTAGCTCCTGTATTAGCCAGCATTTAATAACTATCACCATGAACTCTGATTTGACAACATTGTTTAAATCTGAAAATCTCCCAAAGAGAAAGGTAAAACAATTCGATGTTCACTGTCACTTTTTTGAGTCTTTTCATCCTTCATTTGGCAAGTAGTAGCAGCAATCAGGAATTTCATAGACAGTCAGACGTGGTTTTTGTGGAGGTTGATTCCTTTCTCCAAACGGCATGTTCACAGATATATTACCGGATGGTGTGCGTGACGTTTTATGTTCATTTCCCCATACCTCTGTATTCTAGCCGTGCACTGTCTAGCCAAGTGACCCAAGCGATGCCATCTCCAGCAGAAATTTGTGTCCTTTTCTCGTCCCCGGCCGAAACCTCTGCCTTTGGTCCTTGCAGATGGAGCATAATTGGATATCTGCACCATCTGAAGCATTTCATTGTCATCTTGGATTTGTTTTTGCGCAGTAACTGGACTCCAGGGTATATATTGAGGGTTTTCTTGGGGCAACTTTAATGCTTGGTCCAACAAACCTGCATAAGGCAGAGGTGGAGGGCTAGTAAGCGGCATTGCATTAGCTCTTTTGCTGGTATCCCTCGCATCCCAACTTTCCACTTGTGGGTGGTATTTGCTTTGGGACCCGTAATAACGATGGTTGCCAACCAGGGGATGAATCATGTCCTTGGGGTGGTCCTGTTACGGGGCAATCAAGTTCATCAACATTATGAACACTGACCAAAACTGTTTTAGGACGATTACATAACATCTGACCTGTGTGACAAACGCTCTGACTTATGGCATCCCAAACCCCAAGGCTTTCCCCCATGTACTCGTAATCCCAGTCGGGAGAACCCAAGAGAATAGTGGGATCTACAAATTCATGTAACAATGAAATACGAGAGGTTTCAAAAGAACCATCTCATGGCCATCTGGAATCAAACTCTGCTACACGATCACAGAATGGTTTCGTATATGTTGAACCAGTGACTTCTTCAACAAGGTCTCTGGGAGACATTTGCATTATCTTGTTGTATGTATCATCTTCTACACATTTTGTCACTTCTCTCTGTAACATCTGCTACTTTAGCCCACATTTCCAAGCTTTCAAGATGTTTTGCCCTGTTAGCATTACTTTTTTCAAGCTCTTAGTTTTTAGTTTTTATTTTCATTCTCATATCTTTTTTATTTTTTCTTAAGGTTTTAAGAAAGGCATCTTGTAAACTCCCACATTGAGGAAATTCTAATTTATTATGCGAC
>VRLP01009909.1:0-11291 GCA_009660295.1 Lophius piscatorius
TATTATTATTATTATTATTAGTTAACAAGTTAATTGACTTTATTTAATCAATACTGCAGTTGCACATGTGGCAATCTTAAATGAAGACAAAAACACAATGAATAGATGCTAATTTTTATTTATTCATACAGTTATATTCTTGTTGATGTGTGACTGTTGAAGACAGAATCGTAGCTCCTCTCTGGGACGCTAATATTAGAAGTCAGTCTCCTAAAATAACAAGAAAACATCCTGGAATCACATGATGCATCAAATTTTTTAACCGTTTGCAAAATCGTGAAAAGTTGATGTCTTTTATTTTACTCACCAATCAGACACAAACATAATCCACAAGAAGATACTTGGAAAAATCACCACAGAAATTAGTTTCTCCCAGATACTCAGCAATGGCCAGAACCGAGCACTCCGTCTGTCCGTCACAGCTGAGGGGAGATTCAAGACAGAAGTTTTTTTAATGTAAAAACAAACCAAATAGCATTCTCTATGGTAAAACTCAACTATATTGATGATGATGATAATTATTATTTCTTTAAAGCCAAGATACTAGGAATATTTTTAACCTTTTTCTTTTCTTTTCTTTTTTTACAACCAACAGTTAAGGTATTGGAGATAAGTCTGAAATTCTTGAGATTCAAGATTCCTTTATTTTTCATTTTATGTTTCACAAAAATGAAATTGTGTTTCACATCAGTAATTCAGTGCAAAACAAAATACTTTAAAATCATAAGTTAATAAATAAGAGCACTAATAATTAAACTAAGGTAATGCTACATTTACGCTTTACGTGAAATGATATTTGTGATGTAACTGATTTCTTCAATAGTTCTATTGCAAAATGAGCCATGTTATAATGACCACAGTAACCCACTATTTCTGAAGTTTGATTCTATGAAATTTTATTATTTTGTTTAATATAAAACAAAAAGAAAATAATCTTCGGAGCAAAATCTTTGTCTTTCCAGACTGTGTACAAAAGTTTTGTTTTTATACAGGACCGCATATATTTCTATATTTTCGATACAACAAACAAAAGTGCTTCTGTTGTTGGTGTGAAACTTTTCAGCAACTTAAAAAATGTGAATTCACTTTTATTTTTTCAGGAGATAGAGTCCGTATTGAAGGTTAAAAATGTGATTAATTTCTATGTTTTGTAGGGTTGTTTACCCAGATGTTTTTTGATGGACAGCCAAGGTATGAGCATCTTGATTCAGTCATATACATATACCGGTATATATTTTCAAACTACCTAGTTAGCTTGCATTTCATCAAGTGTTGGAATGAATGTTACAAAATTTAACTTAATTCCAACCAATGACCTTGTGAGGAAGAAAGATCTCATCATCCTTCGAGGAATTAACTCGAAGAGTTTGAGGTGTCTTAATTTAATATATTGGTTTATTACAGACAGATCTGTTAAACAGAGTAGATCCTGAGACGCTCAGGTTTGAGTCTCACCCCGGAATCTTCTATAACAGATACTCTCACAAAGATTTATTTGTATGAGGTCATTGACATTTTTCATGGCCTTGGTCATGACTCAGCTATCTTGAACCCTAATATAGAACGGTATATACATATTTGTCAGCCATAACAAGGAAAGACTTCAGAAACAAGTGGAAGAAAGGTAAATATTTTCCCTTCCCATTTCACCATGAAATAATAATGACTTAAAATTTGAGGTTGTATTTTTTTAGCTCACTTTTTGGTTGTTTTAACTCAATAACAATCATTTTAACCAATTTCTGCGTTGAAAATATAAACCCATCTCAGCTCTGTTTAAAGAACCCTGTGGCTGTCGTGGTCCGCTTAAACCCATTTATTTTGTACCCCAGTAGTTTTTACAGTGTGAAGTAGTTTTAATAGTTTAAACCCTTTAAAATCTAGTAAAGAAGAAACACAATTCGGTATGATTATCATACCCCCCTGCCTCAATTCATATCTTGTGGGTCGATACTTACAGTAATCTCATTATGAGTTCCGTTCCATAACTTCCGCAGGTAAACATTGAAGGTTTGTCGGTGCAGGTGGTAGAATCAACACGTCCAAAGTTGGCTGTCACAATGTTAATAACTCCAGTTTCTGAGGGTGATAGAGATTAAGATGGCCTGTCAATGCAGACAAAACTAAATATAATCAGTTTAATTGTGATCAAACTGGTTGGATAAGCCCAATAAAGTGTCCTTACTTTGTAAATAAAAACTTTGAGACATATATGTTATAATCATACCAGCAAAAACTTTTGCAAATTTAATGCAATTCACAAAAATCTTTATCCGCCATTTAATGTGAGGACTGTCTTCACCATAACTAAATCTTCTTTTTTAATACATAATATCCCATGCATTTTTCATCTGCACGTCAGTGTTAAACCAGTCATAAAAACCTTCCCGTTATAGTGTTGTAAAGACATAAAATTTCCGATATATATATATTAAAAGATTTGATCATCCTGTGAGTAAAATCATCACATTATGCAATGAAATTTGCTTGTTTTTTAATTTTTCTATGTCGGATCCTGTTATATGAGAAACGCATATTTTCTCCAATAGTACATAATAATCACATACACATTCCAAGTATTGAGTTTAAAGGAAGACATTTTTGAACAAATTCCTATACACCACCGTAAGGAGATATGTCATCTTTTTTCATAACCAAATATTTACACACAAACAGGTATATATAATACCTATTTATATATAAATAGGTATAATATAGATACATTCTTACCACATTTTATCTCTGCCATCTCTCCTTCACATGTAGTGAGGGTACGCTCATCTGTCAAAACATCAGCAGAAATTAAGATCTTACAATGTGGTCCTAAACTCCAAACATCTGATCTACTGATATCTGCAGAATCACGTTGGTGAACTCCAGCCAGTCCTCTGCTGTACGTAATACTCACTGGGCTGTCTGGGATTACACTTGTAGGTGGTTTGAATGAAGTTATCCGGTGATATATCACACGCAAACAGGCCCGGACTGGGCTTATGCATGATGCACCGCTCCAGTTTTCCACAGCTATAGAAAAATTATTATTATTGGTCAAATTATTGTAATGTTATGATTATTATTATTTATTTTTGTCAATTTATCATTTTGCAGCTCCGCACTGGTTTGTGAACTGGTGGTTGGGAACTGCTTTTTATAGCACATCACAATGTAATATTTACCACCTGTGAGTGTACCAGTTTTGGTGAGTTTGTGTGCATCCTTGACCTCTTATCATCCTATCTGATGGTGAAAAGCAAGCAGTGGAGGGCCGTTGGTTTTCCAGCTGGGCCTTCAGCGCCTTACCCGTGTAATTAAGCTCCCCTCCAATAACTTCACAGTTACACTGCAGCTACAATCTTGTGAGATTACATAACATATTCAAAGATACAGTAACATTTATCTAGAGGAATAAAATGTTACAACGAGGTTTAACATCTCTGACCGGTATACTGATAGACACACACTGAAACCATCAAGCATGTAGCATATTTCTCAGAATGACATGATGCGGCATCACAAATAGATCACATATCTGAAGTAACTGCCATTACTAAATAACTAACTCTCAAAAAACACATTTAGTAATAAGACCACAAAGACAGCAACCGCACCATTAAATGTCGGTAAGTATGATTCAACATTTTTCTCTCGGAATCCAGCCAAGCTGCTGGGATTATCAAACGTGCCTTCAAGCAGAGTTCCCTTGCTAGTCAAAGAACAAGCCCTAAATGACAACTTTGAAATCGAATTGGTTAAAAAACATGACAATCAACAAAATCCTCCCATGTAGTTAAACGGGTGGAAGTATTCAGGCCAATAGTTGCTTCTCCCAGCACAGATGCAGATGTTTCATTTAGAGACCGCAAAAAGAGAAATCTGATTGGATAAAACAACTCACTTTTCCATTTGAACCTTTCCTCCCACATGACTGATGCAGATGCACTGATGTTACACTACATGTTTGAGGTGCAACAAAGTGGCAGTTGCACTTTAGTGGCACATCACATTTCTGTTTGGGCCAGTGCACCACTGACCCTGCAAACTGGATCCACTCGTATTATAGTACCCTTTACTCAGAACAACATGAATAACTAAAATAGTGAACTTACATGAAATTGCCCACTGGAATCAGCCATGGATGTAGGCAGTCTTTGGTTGAGACTGTAGCAGGCTGGTCTCTAATGTCACAGTTGACATCAGTTTTTAGACCATAGCCAACATTCAGCAATTCCAACACTTGTCCTTCAGCTGAACAAACACAAAACAATGATAATAAAGAAAGAAAGAAAGGTTGTCCTGCTTGTGAAAGTAAGGGAAGTTTTGGGAAAAATTGTTAATCTATAAGGATACGTACGACAGCGCATGTCAAAGTAGTCATCCGGACACGTCAGATGGTAGAGCTCTCCTGCAGAAAACGTTATATATATAATACATCAATTATTCAGTTGATGATGATCAGCACTTAAACACACTAAGTTACAACAATTTTAAAATTACAGCAAATTGTTATCCCCTCCAAAGATGAAGCAATTTGTGTATTTTCTTTCCATGTTTACAGCTTTTCTGCGGCACAACTAAAAAATCGTTCCATATTTTTTCACAATTATTAGACTCCCATTTACTAATGAGCTGCATTTAATATGTTATGTATTCATTTGATTTTTATCATTTTAATTGTTGGATAATTTTTCATGAATTATGACCTAAAATTTGAAATAATGAATTTTTGGGTTACAGAGATGAAGTTACTGAATAAATGACTGAAAGAAAGTATTGAAGAAAAAATAATCATAGAGACAACAGAAAGGTTTTACAACCTACAACAACTATATATAAATAATAAAATCAAGTTTGAAAGTTAAAATGAAACAAAGGCTAGATTATTGTGAACAGGAACTCGACAATATCTCAGAAATTATTTACCTTGTGCTGTCCAACAGCAAGCAGCAGCCAGAACTAAAACACAGAACAAGATATCTATAATTACGCAAATAAAAGACATTCAACATCATTAAGATTAGTCACTTAACAGTTCGTTCACTCACAGGCGATGGTTGTCACTCCGGTGAGAAACATCTTGTCGGTTGTCATGACTGAAGATAACACAGCAGAGAACATCTTTTTATACAATTTCTTCTCCACTAAAAAGGGTAGCTGGGGTTACACAAACAGTATTGTTACACAGGGGCAACTTTGAAACTCAAATATTTTGTGCATTTGGAATAAGATGATTTGAATGCAAGATGAGATAAAAATAATTTTTGAAGGTTTTTGTGCAATCTTTGAAGCAAACAATCAGTTTGGCAGTCTTGCACATTTCATATTTTAATTTCGTTTTTGAAGTATTACCATGTGGTGGTTTCGGATATTTTCAGGAATTTTAAATGGTTGGAGGGGAAACCACGCAGTACTTTACTCAGGAGACTAGAGTTTGTCTTCGTTGTGTAACCAGCATGATAATCCAATGTTAAAATCGGTTAAATATTAAACATTTTTAGTTTGTAAATTCAATAACATACTTATTTTAATCAGATTCATTAGTTTTTTTTCAAGCCAAGTATGTTTGTAGTCCCAAACTAAACAAACCATGACAGTTTCCTTTATACCAAAATTATATACATATAAACTTCTTTTTCTATAATTTTGTCTTGTTCAGCAAAATAATCCATTTGCATCTCCCTACAACAAACAGCCATAGTTTGTTGAGAAATTTTATTTGACTAAGGATGGCTGTCGGTTTTTGATTTGAAATATTCAGAAACTTCAGTTTTGTATTTACCCATATTGTAGTACCTTTTACTCAGAACAAAATGAATGACAAAAATAGTGAACTTACATTAACTTACCAAATGGAAGAATCAACGGATGTATGTAGTCTTTACTTGAGACCGGCGCTGGATGGTCTTTAATGTCACAGTTGGCACTGCTTTTCGCACCATAGACAGTTTTCAGCATTTTAATCAATTGCCCTCAGTTGAACTACCCCAAAACAATGATCACAAACATAAAAAGTGAGAAACCCGAAGGAGGAAGAGGGGAAAAAGGTTGTGAAGCTTGAGAGAGTAAGGGAAGTTTTGGGAATAAATGGTAGACTATAAGGATACGTACGAAATTGGAGGTGTCGGCGTATACTCTATACGTCAGGACACTCCAAATGATGGAGCTCTCCTGCTGAAAAAAACGTTATTGCATGAAATAAGTACGGGGATACAGGAGTAGATTCTCTGGAATCTGTCCATCACATTTGAATCACAGAATATAATTCTTCAACTACTTAGGTTTTTTGATGAAAGCTCCCAGCCAATACTGAAGTGGTATTTTTTTTCTCTTCCATTTAGGGATTTTAGTAATCTGTGTTGTGTTTCTGTGTTCTTGGTGACATGTTGACCTGAGGCTCATAGTCAATAGGGGTTTTTCTAAGTTGATCGTGTCCATGGTATAATTCAAAAATTCTTCCATATTTTTTCACATTACTTTACATTCTCAGTGCTTACTTACTGAAGAGGTAAGAGGTTTGATATTTTATGTATTTATTGGTTTTTATTCATATGAACATTAAGAATATACCCATAATCAATTTTGTAGGACTTCATATATGAAGGACATGTTACATAATTCATCTTTGTCAAGAACATGTTCATTCCCAGGTGATGATTGTTACTTTAGTGAGAAATATCTTGTTGGTTTACCCAACTGAAGATTACACAGACGATAGCATCTTTTCATACAATTTATACTTCACTAAAACGGGTAGCTGGAGTTACACAGGAACTAGACAGGACTTTACCAAGGAGATGAGGGTTGTTGTTCCCATTTTTGGCTTGTAGATCAACTAAAATACTAGCAAGACAAACCTCACACTTTGGCAAAATAGGCAGTTGTCCACTGCCCTTAAGGATGGGTCAAATGTACATAATTAATTTCACAATGTTGAACTGTGTAAAATTAGTGATAAATACACAAAACTGATGCGAGAGAGTATTATTAACAATTTTGGTATTTGCCTATAACAGCTCTTTGGTCTTGTCTTTGATCACAGGAATGTCGGATTAATATCTCCCTACCACTTATAGGCATATTGAAGTGTTTGTCAAAAAAGTTAATTTCAGTGACTGATGATGCTGAATTGTGCTAGTCAAAATCCAAATATTCACAACCTTAAGTTTCTGGAGTCTTTCATAGATATCATTTTGTTAACTTAGCATTTTGCAAATGTATATTGCAGTTTCCTACAGAGTTATTGGAACCCTTCAAAAAAATAAGTAAAATGATGTTCATTCATTCACCCATAACCACTTATCTTGTTCAGTCACAGGGACTGGAGCCTATATGAGCTATGACCTTTTATTCAAAATTGTGAAAAAAATGTAACCTAAACTAAAGCAACATAATTGAAATAAAGATTATATTCTTAACATAAATAAAATACTTTTCTTGAAAACAAGTGCACTGCAGTTATTGGTACCGTTCGGAGAGTAAAAGGTAAGTTAAGCATATTTCCTATTATATTTCTTTAGGTTCACGTGCTTGAGTAGAAACTCTTAAGTTGTAAACAATAACTTCCCGTTTCACTCGGGTATAAATATGAGGGGACACCGGCTTAGGAAGTTGGTTGGACTGGCAAAAGACATTCCAAGGATCACAGCTAGAGAATTACAGAGGTAAGTTGAATCTTGGTGTCAGAATGTCCCCCTAACCACCATCAGATGGCAACCAACACAAGCTGTTTGGGAGGGTAACAAAAAAAAGTCATCCACCCACAAAGTAAAATGCCTAAAGTTTGACAAACACCACTGGAATTTTTAATAGAATAGTGATAACACTAGTAGGTTAAACCATTGAAAGGAAGTTTTTTTGAATATCTTGAAATAAAAAAATTACATTCTGAATAACACACACTATAACACACACTATCGATATACATTGGGAAACGTCGTACCACCAGAGGATTACGCTTCAATAAGTCCCCCTCATTCCTTAAAGATGATCCACATCCAATGTTTCCTGCTGGACTGAGCGATGACTTTACCTTCAAATTATTTCTCTGAAGGGATTTCAAGCTACCATTACACACACATCCTGACCATTCCTACATTGCGGGGACCTAGGTGACCTCAGGACACTCCTAATGGGATCAACCACACAACACTTCCTGGCCATATATTACTTTCATCCTAACATACCTACTATTTGATCATCTCATTCTCAACTTGTGATATCATGAACCAACTTCGAAGCAACAGCACCATCCCCAGTATGGCCACGACACTATGTGATGAGATGACCAAGTATCCAGAGGCGGACACACTCACTTTCTAGTACACTTACCAAGACTGGGAAGACGCATTTACACTCTATTCTGACTGTGAGGATATCATATTCAACTATGATCAAGACTTATCCTTGCAATCAGAAATCACCAAACTAGAACAACTGAAACAACAGGAAGTCCGTTCTCGATGGAATGCAGCCACACTATCAATATGCCTTAAGCAACGTTGTACCCCCAGAGGATTACGCATCAACAAGTCCCCCGCATTCAGTAAAGATGATCCACAATACCATGACACCTGCTGGACTGAATGATGACTCTACCTTCAAATATTTTCTCTGAATGAACTTCAGCTTTCCATTACACACACATCCTGACCATTCCTACATGCCGGGGACCTAGGTCTACTCAAGACACACCTACTGGGACCCACCATACAGCACTTCCTGGTCATCTATTACTTTCATCTTAACAAACTTACTCTTTGATCATCTTATCCTCACTTTGTTACATCGGAAACCAACTTTGAAGCACCGAATATAAATTGTTGGAACCCCAATTATATCCTCCTCCTAAAATCTCGTATTGCTCTAAAGAAGGCTCAAGAAGCTGATACGTTAGCAGGAGTTTAAAATAAAGAACTTTTAACATTGGGAGTTTTGAGATCGGACTTTTTTTTATCCTTACTTGTTTTTGTAGAGCACCACACACTAGAGGAAGTTGCCTCCACTCCCACCATCCTAGTGTTACTTTTTAACCATTGTTCTCTGTGTGAAGAGACTCTCCACTGATGTACATATCTATATCTATGGGGCTTTTGTCCCAGCGGTTCATCATTGTGGTGAATGATTTGTAAGAGCTTTGTGCTGGGCAAACCCTTATCCAATATAGGCATGTGGTCTGAGCATGTCACTTGAATTTTTGAGGATCCCAACAGTAGTGGAGAGATAGTCACTTCACTCAGAGAAATACGGTTACTAAGTAAAATTCCGCTCCCTATCGTATTGAAATCTCTTTACACTGAACTACTAATTTTTACGTATGGGGACCACCGTATGAACCCTCACGCAGAAGCATTGCAGTCACATGACCCCAAATGCAGTACCAGTGTCAAATGAACCTTCTTAGAATACACAGTATGTATATTAAGAAGTGCCAACGCCGTCCACTGTCATTTGCATATTTGCACTAACTGGCTATGTTAGGTGCAAAAACTAGACGTCCTGGGTGCTGCCTTCAGCTCTACCATCAAATACAAAAACCGCTGACATTTGACGGTATCCCTCTAAAGATCAGTGCATTTTTGATGGATGACTGCCACCGGGAATTAAGCAGAGCCAGTTCTGCAGAAAGAGCAGCTGCGGTCGCTTTAGCCGTTGGTTCCTTATGAATGTGGATGGAGCAGACCAGCCCAAGCACATCTGTGTGCGCCTCAAAATTGTGACAAGAGGACAACAGTGTCAGGCATCTGTCAGACGTCAGAAATGCTAAACTCATGGGTACCAACACATCTAAGGGTCGTTTGTGCCTTCCCCATTTGAAGCTCGACACGTTCTGTGCACAGCACATTCATATTTGCTATATACCCTCTAACCCTTGACTGACAATCTTTCTACGGAAAAGTCTGCTGCTCTAGTAGACTAACCATATTAGTTAGTCATAATGGTCCAAGGGCTTGTGGCTATGTTATTTGGAAGCTGGTCCATTACTCCAGATACAAAGCCCTACTCTGGGGGCAGGTTGTCCTCTCAGTGGACTAAAAGAACATTTTCTTGGGTGGGGGTTTTCCCCTATCACCCCATATATCAGTAGCCGGATGTCATAGTTGAAGGCGGAAGGGCCTGGCTCAGGCTATTTGGACCAAAAATACGTCCTCCTTCTGGGACCCCATCAAAAGGGATGGAAGGAGGCCGAGAGGGAGAATATTATGTAGGCCATAGAGCCAAGACAGGACTAAGCGTTTTTAATTTCCTCTGTGCTGTGAGGAAGACTGCTCCTTTACAAATGAAAGGACTCCCTGGAGGCCACTATACCGAGGTCCATGTGGCCGTAATGGGCCCAGGCATCTGTATAAAGGGAGATGACTCTAGACACACATTGAAAAGCCTCAAGGCCACAATGTATGTCACAAGTGAAGACACAGCAGAGCTACTGTTTTTATAAAGTTTCTTCCACACTAAATCAGGCAGTTTTTTTTTAATAGAACGCAGCTAAATCATTCTTAGACAAATGGCATGAAACAGGACACATGAGTTATATTTAAATGTTACAAATATTTTAAAACTAATATTTTCTGTAACTGGAAGTTTATTGGGCAATCTTTGAAGCAAACAATCAGTTTGGAAATCTTGCTGAGTTAAAATTTTAATTAGATTTTTGAAGCATTTATCCGTGGTGGTTTCTGATATTTTAAGGCTTTTGAAATAGTTTGAGGGAGACCGCACAGTACTTTATCCAGGAGACCAATGTTTCTATTCCAGCGTATTATCAAATATTAAAATTGGTTTAAGTTTTTTCTTTACACTTAGTACACTTTGATCAGAGGAATGATGGATTTGTATAACTAGAGGCAGTGTTTATCAGAAAAGGTTATTTCCATGACTGAGGCCGGTTTTCAGTTTTCTATTTCAAATATGCAGAACCTTTAGTTTTTGCACTTTTCAAAGAAATAATGTTTGTTCTTTTGAAATATTTTTATATCCAAAACATGAAGAACATTTAGAAAAAAAAATCAATTTGTATTTCATCGAAAATAATAATTTGTAATTAGGTATTTTAATGTTTTTAAAATACTTTTTGACCCGTATTAGACTTTTTTGTTGTATGAAGTTACATAATAAAGTTAAGTAGGTTTTTATTAGCTTTAATATGCCAAAAAAAATATCTTACTTATCGACAATGACTTTCTCAATTGTCATTATTAATGGCTCCTCTTTGGTGTTCCCTAGCGTTCAATCCTTGACACCTTACTTTTTAGCATATACTATACATGCTGCTGCTGGGTCATATAATGAACAGGTTC
>VRLP01009910.1:0-11291 GCA_009660295.1 Lophius piscatorius
GGTAAATTTTCCTCAAGGTTGAGTAAATGTACGGACCATTGAAAACACAAAGCCTTTCGAAAAAGCTATTGCTCGAGTGAAAAAAGTACAAACCTTAATTTCATGATGAACATTTTCAAGATGTTTGTCTAGTCTTACAAAATGTTTCCCTTTACAGACTGGACAGTCCGTTCTGTCCCTGCGACTGCAAACAAAAAGCCAATTGAATATTAAAAACTCAAAAAAAAGAAAACAAATAAGAAAAACATTTGACATAATGTTTCATCATATGCCATGAGAAGACTTACATTGCAGAGGAATATTTCAAGATCAAATATAGTTCTTCTTTATTGCGCATTTGGTGGTATTTAATGAGGTGCTGGCGCACACACGCATAGGGCACATGGCACAACGGGCAGGGGGTAAGCTTTCTGTGCATTTTTTCACTGGTAAAGAGTACAGCAATAGTTTTAACCATAAACATCCTCACTGTCACATTTGGATAGGCGAGCTATTAGAACATGAAACTGTCCTTGGGAGTCTATGAACCAAACATTGATGAAAGACTTCACAATATGAATCTCTATCATATATGATAATGTAATCTATTATTTCTTTTGAATTTTTCTCCACAATCTATATTTCTAACAAGGGCTAGGTAAGTATGTGACCGTTATGTTCAACAAAAAGATGACAAAATTATCTAAACAATACAAGATATTTCTTTTAGGCATTATTGGTTAAATGCAGAATTTGTAATAAGTTAGTAATTTTCATGCACTAGTTGGACAGGGTTAATAGAAGAGGAAAATTTGGAAGGCTTAGGATTTCAGAGGATATATTTTGGAATTTTGGCTTACCTTAGTTAACCGTCCAATATCGATGAGAGTCTTCCCAATAATGAAGACGCCTTTCCTGGAAGGAGGATATATATTCTCCTAAATTAGATGATTTCATTGGTTAGTTCTATGCCAATCATCAGTAACTACTGTTACTGATTGAGTAACAGTTTTTACCATAAATTACCTCATTGTCACAGTTTGCATAGCTAACTGTTAGAACATGAAAGTGACATTGGGAGTTTATCAACCAAACATTGATGAAATACTTTACAATATGAATCTCTATTATATATGATAATGTAATCTATTATTTTCTCTTGAATTTTCTTCACAAACTACACTGTATTTTTAACAACAACTAACAACTCCAGCCCAGGTTGGAGTATTCAGCCTGGGTTGGAGTATTCAGCCCCGGTTGGAGTATTCAGCCCCGGTTGGAGTATTCAGCCCCGGAGGGATAATTCAGCTCCGGTTGGATAATTCAGCCCCGGTTGGAGTATTCAGCCCGGGTTGGAGTATTCAGCCCCGGTTGGAATATTCAGCCCCGTTTGGAATATTCAGCCCCGGTTGGAGTATTCAGCCCCGGTTGGAGTATTCAGCCCTGAAGGGATAATTCAGCTCCGGTTGGATAATTCAGCTCCGGTTGGATAATTCAGCCCCGGTTGGAGTATTCAGCCCGGGTTGGAGTATTCAGCCCCGGTTGGAATATTCAGCCCCGGTTGGAATATTCAGCCCCGTTTGGAATATTCAGCCCCGGTTGGAGTATTCAACACCGGAGGGATAATTCAGCCCAGGCTGGAGTGTTCAGCCCAGGCTGGAGTGTTCAGCCCAGGTTGGAGTATTCAGCCCCGGAGGGATAATTCAGCTCCGGTTGGATAATTCAGCCCCGGTTGGAGTATTCAGCCCGGGTTGGAGTATTAAGCCCAGGCTGGAGTGCTCAGCACCGGTTGGAGGATTCAGCTCCAGTTGGAGGATTCAGCTCCGGTTGGAGGATTCAGCTCTGGTTGGAGGATTCAGCTCCGGTTGGAGGATTCAGCTCTGGTTGGAGGATTCAGCTCCGGTTGGAGGATTCAGCTCCGGTGGAGGATTCAGCTCCGGTTGGAGGATTCAGCTCCGGTTGGAGGATTCAGCTCGCTTATTGAGCCAGCAGCCGGCTCGGATTATTCAGCTAGGTTGGACGATCCAAACTGCTAGATGATGCAGAGGGCTAGTGGTGCAGGCTTGTGATATCAGCATCTACACTACAGTACACTTCAAGGTTACAGGTATATCTCCGTGCGCGGGCTATGACCTAGACTTGATTTGTGATCAGGATGGTGAAGAAGAAACCTGGGAGATGGTACGGAGGAATTTGTCTAAACACTTTGCTGCTCTGCCCCTGAGAATCCCTGTAATCCATGATCACATTAAGCGAAAAGTAAATGCTCAGGTATTCCCACTCAAAAAAATTTGGCCAAAAATTACATGGAAACAGTAAGAGGCGCGTTGACCTTCGGAGACTTTTGCCCGGACAGGGGCTACTACCTTGTGGGTACCACGCCTGCCCTATGCTTCGATGTTATGTTTGGCAGGGTGTATTTTTTGCCTACAAACAAGCTGAATGGGGTTGTCTCAGCCTGCAAACTTATCTATGATCAGGAACGGTTGGAGGCTGAAGCTAGGCTCTTTGACAATAAACACGCGCCATATTTCTACAAGGCTGCGTGTCTGGACATCGAGACTGTGTTTGACAAATCGTACCGTGATATGTCCCTGCATTGCGAGTCTTTCATGTACAATGTCCCATACTGCACTGAAGGCAAGATCGCGGACATGACAGCTTACAGGTATAAGCTGGTTTGCATGCTGGACACAGGCAGGAAACAATTACCCAAACAGAGTAAGCACGTCTCAATCCCCGCTCTGGCTCCCGACATGCCTGGCCAGCTGCACAAGATAACTTGTGTCTCTCTCGTGATATTCAACTCTCACATACCCAAGAGTTCAACCAACCCCCACAGGAAAAGGCTGATAGTTCTTTTTTTACAAATGTAAGGTAACAAACAACCAACAACCAACCGTGGACCATGAACTGGCCAGGGGCGCTGGTGTAGACGATGTCAAAAGGATATTGTTTTACCTGTGCTCCGGCGAACTCACCCTGCTGGAGAAAATGATCCAATTGCTGTACAAATACGGGATAGAACTCCTGTACGTGTTTAATGCAGAGTTTGACGTTAGGGTGATTGAGCAGTGTGTGCATTTCTACGCTGAATCGAACTACGCCAAGCGTCTCGATGGCGCTACCCAGAAACGCTGTTCCTTGCTATTGCGAGCCTGGTATGGGCTCTTTGTGACCAGGGCCCTGTCCGAGGATATGGTTCCTTTCTTCCAGTTCGAAAACGTACATTACCTGGATATGTACAAGGAGATGATCAAGAGCCTAGGTGTGGTGTTGCTCAACGGAACCCTAACCGAGCACAAGCTCCAAGTGCTTGTGCTCCACGTGCATTTGTTGATAAGTTCAACAAATGCAAGGCTAAGCTGGGCCACTCTAAGATGAAAAGTTGTGGTATGAACATCATAGATCTGTACAGGATGGCAAGGACCAGGGATATCAATTTTGCGTGCACTAGCATGAAGTTGAACAACGTGGCGCCTTTTGTCATTGCCAAGGTCAGGGAGCTGCACAGAAAGCCGCCAAAAGACACCAGAAAGCTTTGCAAGCTGGCAGATGTCAGCTACTCTAAAATGGATGAGATGATCGGAATGGGAGGAAAGTGTATCTTTGCCGTGCTTGTGTATAACTTGGTTGACTCACATCTGTGCGCCAGGCTGGCTAAAGTCCTCAACCCTGTATCAGCTCTGTTTCACCGATGTAGGACCACTCTCAATATAGACGTCGTGGTACACGGAAGGGGGGATACCTTTGGTGGTTTTATGTAGAGCATTCACTCAGTTCGGATCCCTCAGCTCAAGTTTACACTCGATACTCTCAGGGTCAAAGCGGGTCCCGTGGGTATGACACTAAACAGTCGTCTGAGATGGGATCCTACGGAATCCTACCCATCCATCATGTGCGCTCTCAACATCTCACCCAAAACCACCATCCCCTGGCCTCCCACTGACTTCCGGTTGGGTGTGTTACAACTGGGAAGTGGAGGGGTTTCAGTACGCCTCACTCAACCTCAAGTACGATCAAGACCGATGTGAGTTTATCCGAGCGCCTGCCATATTCTCGTCCTCGGTTGAGTACTATCTCAATCAGCGAGCCGAGTTCAAGAGGAAACTTAAGAACCCTGACATCAGTGAGGCGAGCGGGTCTACTACAAGACGCAGGAGGGGGAGTGTAAAGTGCTTGCCAACTCCTTCTACGGAACGGCTTCCCACCCCTCTCATATCTGGTCATGCTAGGCAACAGATTTCCGTGGTAAACAGCTGCGTGTCTACCTTTTACCAGCACCGCAGCCCTGTAGTCTACGGAGATACCGACAGCGTCATGGTCTCGGTCGGATACGGACCCAATGACCTAGCTGAGAGCGACGTGCCCGACGTAGACGTCAGCGGAGGCAAAGGGGAAAGGGAACACCTCAGGAGCTTCGCCTGTAATGCCCGGACGGCGATGGCTGACAAATTTAAACAGGCCGGCGAGCAGGTGCCTACCTTTCTGGACTACGTGCACAAGGCATTGGTGGAGGACACTCTTGAGAGGATGTACGTGATAGGCAGAGGCAACGCGCCCCAAAAGGTAGTCAGAGACCCGAGAGGAACATTCGCCAAGGAAGGCTACGCTGTGAGGGTGGAGTCCCCTGGTCTAAGGAATTGGCCGACGTCACCGGACCCTTCGTCAAAGATAGGAGAATCAAGCTCGAATATGAAAACAGTTGCTTTGTCTAATGCCATGCAGCTAAAAAGACCTACGTGGCTCTCACTCACACCCTCAACGCCCAGGGTGATATCTCTTCGGTTTCCGTAAAGGTCAGGGGACTGTCGGCCTTCAAGAGTATGCGCTCAAATTGCGATTCCGCTGTCATGGACACCTTCATAGCGTGTGTCATGAGGGGAGACTGCATCAAGCTGGAGACTGACCAGGTCTCCTGCTTTTCCATCTCTCCCTGGCACCAGCTCAAGATCGGAGACGTGATCCTGTACCTGGAGAGGGAACCCATCGTGGACGATCTCGGTCGACGGTTAGAGCTGCATCGAGCTAGCTCCTTTCTCATCACCTACAAATTGGATGATGTTGCAGTGTTGCAGTTGGACTGAGGGTTCTCTGCGGTCTCTACTACACTCATTCCCACGCGGGGCTCCGAGCCCAGGTCGGTTGACGCCGTCACGGTGAAAACGTTGTACAAGGACCGGAAATACTGCATGAACCACATGTTCTCACGCAAGCAAGCCATCCTCAGAGTCCTGGTCGTGTGCAAAGGATCTGAACTCATCGCATCCAAGATGGGAGCTGGGTTCTTCCCCTGGAGCAGTCTCATCAAATCCTCAAAGAACAAACACTTTAGTCCACAAACGTTGGATCGATTGAAGGTCAGCAACTCCAGTGTCAAAACCACCTACGTGGAAATAGCAAAGACATGGCTACAGCAGATCACCGGACTCTCAGTCAAGCCCGTCGAGTGCAACGAATTTCACAAGTGCAACCCTTGCGAAGCCACTTTCTACAGGTACCCGTTGAACCTACGGGTCAACACGGGGTGTATCACGGCTATGTTCGGAGACTCGCTCGCTTGCGAGGCCAACCACACCAATCCAGCAAAGTGTCCGGGAATGATACGGAACACAATTGTGATGACAACTCATATGACCATGGTGAACAGCACCAATAACCTCCATCCAACTGCCCTTCCTCTCACACGGAGCTCATTGCCCATCCCTACCAGCCGTTCAACAAATGTTTTGCTAACTCTAGGTTGTTCATAGCTCACTTTGTGGACCGCACCTTGGTCAATCGCTCCGGGAAGCACGTGGCTCACTCTATCCTAGACTACTGCTTGCCTCGCTACATGTACAGCTCTGCTCTGGGCACCCACAGCCTGGATGATTGTGAAAAGCACTTGCTCACCTACAGCGCCTCTGTCAGAGAGCGGTTGAAAAGGACTACCGCTGCTTTCAACACCATAATGAACAACTGTCCCAAACACATGATACCAGCATGCGGGACTAGGGAGTTGGCGCACCTAAGGATAAACAGGGAGACTGGCTCGTCTGCCGGGTGAGAAACTCGAGACATGCCTCAAGGTGATCACCGAGGACATGGCCCTGCGGCACCGTGATGTATACATGAACCTAAGCGCTTCACATGGGAAAAGGCTCACCGAAGCCATGGCTGAAGGCATAGTGTCGCTCAGACACAACACGTCTTTGCTCCCAAGCTCGGACGCATCCGTCTCACTGTCGGTGCCAAGTGTCTTGTTGATAGACGCAGGGATTGTGTGCTCTAATGGTAGGCTGTCCATCGTGAGAAGCGAGTCATGTGAGAGGAGTCTAGTTGACCTAGCTGGGCTTCTGTATCAGATCGTAATCATGTTGCAGATACATACTCCCGACGCGTTCAGCTCAACGACCGCTATGTATCCCGAGTCTGTTTTTTGTGTCATGCCTTACTCTTGCGCTGACGTGAACCTCACGCGAACGTGGATCGAGACCTTCAGGGAGAAGGAGGGGCTCAAACCCATTAGAGCCAAGCTCGGCAAGGGGACACATCCTCTCGCATCCTAATAACGTACCGGGTCACAGGCTTATACAGCGCGTGTACGGCCAAGACAAGAGGAGAAGGATAGGACAATGTGTCAACGAAAGACGGTGGCTCTCTTGACACTAGCTTGGACATGCGCTTCTCCTGCAAGCATTGCAAGCATGCAAGCATTTGCAGGATGCATATTGAGACAACAGAAAGTCACTGTATATACGATTCCGTGAATGTACTATGTCTTTCAGTCAGAAGGAGTATGTTTTCACCCACACCATGACATGGGTCAGTGAGGCCCATCAACCTGCGATGTTCAAAATGGACCTGGATGGGCTGATACCCTTGGGGGATTGCAGCACTCTGTTTGTCATTGACAACATGAGCGTTACCGCTTACAAGCAAGACACCTTGGACAAAATACCAGTCAAGTTCACCGTGCTCAACGACACCAACAAAAGGGTCCTTACAAATGATCCAGGCAACCTTTCCTCCAAGTGGACGGTTGCTATCGACTGTGAAACTTATATGAAGATAGCAGGCACTGACACCGTACCTTTACCTCGCACCATATCTGTGAACGATGAAGAAAACTGGCAGGCTCTCGTCAATGTCTTGGCTTTCATGATGTTGAACAGCCTCTTGACCAATGATCGTATGCCCTTGAGGCATTGGTATAATTTCTATTATGGATACCATGAGCATACGATGTAATATATATTTCATTGACTGTGATAGAGATCTGTGACATGGCATAGTGTACCACCTGTATCTATGGTACTCTATTCACCTTTCTTTGTTATGAGATGAATGGTTATAATGTACTCTTTTTAATAAAAGGCTAATGTCCATTCTGGTTTGGAAATACATTGTCTTTATTCACATATAGATATATAGACATAAATGAGTATAATACAATGATCATGACATTACATAGGGTATCCGTTGGGTATCCGTTGTCATTGCCGCCTCCTGAACCAAAACGTTGTCAGGACTCATTAAAGAGTACCTGTTGGAACCGACATCGTCAGAAATCCCTGCTGCCATGAGACTGCGGTTGGAATCTTATTGATTACAGGTTTCATCATTGCGGTCCTTGGTAGCCTCCGAGTTAGCACATGATGCTTCCCTTTCATGCTCACATGCTCAACGTCCTCCTGCCAGTATCCATCATCAGCATCTACATCAACACCGACGGAATCAGCATCATCCGCATCATCATACATGCACCCATCCACCGGTGCTTGATGTTCGCACAGCGTTGGACGGGTGCGAGATGGGAGATATGCAAGTGTCTTGTGTCAACTTGGCTCCGCTTGCACATGCCTTGCAATAACCGTAACAACACCGAGTCCGGGGTATCTTGGTACAAACAACTGTCTCATAATGGGTCCCGCGATTATTCTTCAATTAAATCCCTTGGTTAGACACTCGTAATCCTTTACAACTGTATTCAAGCCACTGATCATTGTAGTATGTATATCTGCTTACACCCAAACGGTCAGCCGCAGCTTGGATCTCTACTTCGGTCGCCCAGACACCTAGAGAGCTCATTTTGGAATTGCTAATGTATTCCGACACTGAACTGTAACCCGTTCTCAGGATGCTCCTATATGTTACATTGTTGCACTCTAGCTGCTTGACCACAAGATTTTGAATTGTTCCATGATGCTCATCGGTACCACACACCGCTTGACTGACCGCTCTGAAGAAACAATTTCCATCGCCCCTTATCTTCACGATTTTACAAGCTGTCCCCAACGCACCAGCATGTGTAATTGTAGACTGCTCCTTGCATTGCACCTTCAACATGTTGCGTAAAAGCCAGGCAACGGCACCTCTAATATGGTTGAACCGCAGCTCTTTAACCTGCATTTTGCTTGCAAATTCAGCATCTGAGTCATAGCTACTGACATCCCTGTATCTGGGAACATAAACATGGGGTTGGTCTGAACCCGCTGATATAGCATGTGCCATTATTCAAGCAATTGTTACTGCAAAGTGTCCGTGTCACGGACAGTAGTACATAATCATTAATAGTGTTAACCTCCACTTTCCAAGGTTGTGGACAGTGATTGTGTGGGAGTGGAATGTATAATATTGGTATAACCTCTATTTTTATCTATATAGCACTTGAGACGATTTGGAACTGCCATGTCTTTCTCAAACACTTGAAACTTGTCCATCAACCTGGCTAGAATGTCCCTGGCGAGCTCCTGTAGTGTAGGAAGATACCTTGGTACGAACGTGACCTTTTTTTAAACCGCGGGCATGTGATGCAGTAACGATCTCAAACTGGAGAAGTTTATACGTCCATGAAGCCTAACTCTATATGCAGACTCATGAAATGATACATTGTACTCATTCCCTTTCTGAGGTTACGATGTGGGAGCTTACCCAGTTACCCACTTGTGGAGTGGGGCAGTTTTGGGTATGCGTTTTAAAAACGCCCCCCCTCCTGGATGTTTACCCTGTTGCGGAGTGTGTATACTTTATCCCTCCCGTCGTCCCGCCGGGTCGCTTTGACCCCAAGGCCGCAGGGTTGCTTTGACCCCCACCGTCCAACAAGAGGAAGAGGTGTCGCATGTGCCCGCCCGGGAAGGACTGCAAGACGCACACGTGCGCTGCCGGTGCAGGACGTACATCTGCAGGGGCTGCGCGCGCGCCCTACTGCTCCGATTGCGCCCGAGGAGGGACGGTCGGGTCCCTTTGACCCACGAGGGACATGGGGCGCGCGCCAAGAACGCCAGCAACGCCGGGGCCACGGGAGGGTTATCTAGTTGCCCACATAGACTAGATGCCCACACAGACCAGGTGCCACATAGACTAGATGCTGACATAGACTAGTTGCACTCATAAACCAGGTGCACACTTAGACCAGGTGCACACTTAGACCAGTTGCAAACATAGACCAGGTTCACACATGGACTAGGTGTATATATAGACCAGGTGCACACATCTACTAGATGCACACATAGACAAGGTGCACACATAGACTAGATTCACATATAGACTACTTGCACACATGGACTATGTGCACACAGACTAGACTAGGTACACATTTGGACCAGCTGCACAAATGGACTATGTGCACACAGACTAGACACAACCATAAACCAGGTGCACACAGATTAGTTGCAAACATAGACTAGATGCACACATAGACCAGGTGCACACATGGATTAGATGCTAACATAGACCAAGACTAGATTCACATATAGAAAACTTGCACATATGGACTAGATGCACACATAGACCAGGTGCACATAGACCAGGATCAGAGCTAGATCAGGTGCAAACTAAGACTAGTTGCAAACATATACCAGGTGCACACATGGACTAGGTGTACACATATAATAGATGCATATATACACACGGTGCACACATACAATAGACACACATAAAGACTACTTGCACTCATGGACTAGATGCACACATGGGCCAGGTGCACACAGAGACTAAATGCCCACATAGACTAGTCGCAAATATAGACCGGGTGCACACATAGACTAGATGCACACAGACCAAGATCGGACATAGACTTGTTGCACACATAGACTAGATGCGCACATAGAACAGGTGCACACATAGACTCGTTGCACACATAGTCCAGTTGCACACATAGACCAAGTGCACACATAGACCAGTTGCACACATAGACCAGTTGCACACATAGACCAGTTGCACAAAGACCAGGTGCACACAGACCAGGTGCACACATAGACTAGGTACACATATGGACCTGTTGCAAACATGGACTAAGTGCACACATAAACCAGAGGCACACACAAACCAAGTGTGCACATAAACTAGTTGCAAACATAGACCAGGTTCACAAATGGACTAGATGTACATACAGACACGGTGCACGAATGGACTATGTGCACACGTGGACTAGGTGTACACAGACCAGGTAAAGACATGGACTAGATGTACATATAGAATAGATGCACATATAAACTAGATTCACATAGAGACTATTTGCACATATGGACCAGGTGCACATATGGACCAGGTGCACACAAAGACTAGTGACACATAGACAAGATGCACACAAGGACTAGGTATACGCAGAGACTAGATGGACACATAGACAAGGTGCACAAAGACTAGGTGCACACATGGACTAGGTACACACAAGAATCAGTTGCACACATGGACTAAGTGCACATATGGACAAAGCGCACATATAGACTAGATGCACACATGGAATAAGTGCACACAGACTAGATGCACACATGGAATAAGTGCACACAGACTAGATGCACGCATAGACTAGGTGCACACGTGGACTAGGTGTACACGTGGACTAGGTGTACACATAGTCCAGGTAAACACATGGACTAGGTGTACATAAAGACTAGGTAAACACATGGACTAGATGTACATACAGACACAGTGCACGAATGGACTATGTGCACACGTGGACTAGGTGAAAACAGACCAGGTAAAAACATGGACTAGATTTACATATAGAATAGGTGCACATATAGACCAGGTGCACACAAAGACTATGTATACGCAGAGACTAGATGCACACATAGACCAGGTGCACGAATCGACTAGTTGCACACATGGACCAGGTGCATGAATCGACTAGTTGCACACATGGACCAGGTGCACACATGGACCAGGTGCACACATGGACCAGGTGCACACATGGACCAGGTGCACGAATGGACCAGGTGATGTAACCTGGTTGTCGCTCCTTCCAACCTTCAGGACGGAGAGAAAATAACTGCCGGGGGGGGGGGGCGTCCCTGTAGATGTTTATCACTGACATGAAGGAGACG
>VRLP01009911.1:0-11289 GCA_009660295.1 Lophius piscatorius
TAGTCAGGTGTAGTCAGATGTAGTCAGGTGTAGTCAGATGTAGTCAGGTGTAGGGAGGTGTAGTCAGGTGTAGTCAGGTGTAGTCAGGTGTAGTCAGATGTAGTCAGGTTTAGTCAGATGTAGTCAGGTGTAGTCAGGTGTAGGGAGGTGTAGTCAGGTGTAGTCAGGTGTAGTCAGGTGTAGTCAGGTGTAGGGAGGTGTAGTCAGGTGTAGTCAGGTGTAGTCAGGTGTAGTCAGATGTAGTCAGGTGTAGGGAGGTGTAGTCAGGTGTAGGGAGGTGTAGTCAGGTGTAGTCAGATGTAGTCAGGTTTAGTCAGATGTAGTCAGGTTTAGTCAGGTGTAGTCAGGTGTAGTCAGATGTAGTCAGATGTGGTCAGTCAGATTAAAGTTTCCATTATATCATTTGTTCAGATTAAGTGAAGGAAAAATAACTTTTGAGCGAGTTAAAAACACGTAACGTTTTATAGTCCGACACGTTTTTCACGATACCTTGGGCCGGTAATTTGCCGACATTTCACAATTCACGATATCCCATTCATTCATTCATTCATTCAAAAACCATTTTTTTGAATGGGGAGTTTGGTCTCGTGGCACTTAATACACAAATCAGAGTTAGTGTTATTGTAACCAAAGACTGTTTTTGTGTGATGCACACTACTTCTAACCAACTACCCGTCCTCCACTGTCTCTCTGTATAATTCATAGACAGACTTAGTCTTCCATTTACTGATGCAGAGTGAACAACGATATTAGCATCAGCGCATACCTGCAGGAATAACGTCGTTTTTATAACGTTGCTACTGAACGTTGTGTAACGTTTAGTAGTAATATGCAATGATTAACATTCGATGCGTTGGACGCCCATGACTTCTGGAAAAGAAAATGTTTGGAATCGATGCCATGGTAACGTACCTGATCTTCAGTTTTTAACGTCCGCTCTTTCCTTCTGATGATTAAAACATACAGGATGTGATTCGTACGGGGGCCGACGGGAACAAACGCACCGCAAACATCAATTCGACATCACGCCATCATCATCATCATCATCATCATCATCATCATCGCCCATGCTGCAAATTAAGATAACATCACAAAAGCCACAACAACATTAAGAAAAAACGATCTTCAAAAACAAAAAACGCAACGGAAGTGTTTACGGAGGAACTACGTTACTTACAATAAAACTTTAATCAACATAAAGTTAATAATGACCCAATCCTACACAGAACCCACATCCACAGTAAAAAGGTGTTTCATGCCTGCTGAAGAAAAGTAATGACCACCATCACACATGCGGACGTCAGTCGTTGTGTGTTTTATATCTGTTTCACTAAATGAAGTGATATAAAGGTGCGTCCGGGGATGCATCACTTGTAAGTGTCCTCCGTAAACACTTCTGTTGTCTTTAGGCTTTTGCAGATTGTTTTTCTTAATGTTTTGTGGCTTTTGCAGCGTGCGCATGATGTCAACTTGATGTTTGCGGTGCGTTTGACCCTGCCGGACAATGTAGATTAATTTAGTGTTGCATTGTTTTAAATGAATATAATATATATATATATATATATATATATATATATATATATATATATATATATATTCTCATCACACGGTCAGTTCCTCTTACTTTCCACCAGAGGGCACTATTCACTCACTCAAACACTCTCTCTCTTTAAAAAAAAAAAATGTATTTAAGCCTCAATGTTTCTAGCCAACATTTTTCAGGACGTCAACCCTTTCCTTTACCTCTCAGCAGAATAAAAACTGAAGTTGTGGGGATCAATCAATCAATCAATCAATCAATCAATCAATCTTTATTTATATAGCGCCAATTCACAACAACAGTTGTCTCAAGGTGCTTTCCAGAAAGAGCAGGTCTAGACTAAACTCTTTATATACTCTGTTACCTTTTCTTCTCCTATTTGTTTCTTTTTCTTTTTTTGTGTAAACATTTCATTAAAGAAAATGCGACAACACGCACAAACAAGAAAACGGACGTATATCAAGATATTTCAAACATGTCCTCTCAAATGGTTTGTTTTAGAAAGTGTTAAAAAAAAAAGAGAGAGGCACTTCCAACTAAAGGACAAATCGAATCGTTTAAATTCATCGACACATTTTAAACAGACAAAGAAGACGATGAAGAAGAAGAAGAAGAAGAAGGTATCTGATCTGAAAGCAGGAGCGAGGATGACCCCGTGTGACATTAAATCCATTAGCGGCTGTGAGAGTAACACGTAAGACCCAAATCTCTTTAATACAGCACCCATTAGGAAAGTGCTGAGCTCTTTACCCACAGCTAAGACGCTCCATCAGTCAGCAACACCACTGCCTCTGCTCCACCTTCAGCCGAGTACAGACAACCCCAGGCTTCACCTGCGCCAGTGCCAGACGCAAGAAAAAGTGGAGCGATTTTAAAAATGTTATCTCTGGCTTTGATCCGGGCCAGAATCAAAGCCATTTTTGTCCCCCCAAAGTTCTCTATGCGTCAGACTTTAGGAGGAAGACGAGCATCTCAAGTAGAAAAACAATCCCGCTGAAGAGTAACGTCCAAATTAAAGATGAATTACGCTAAAATAAACGGGGTAATTATGTGACATTTGTCGGTTCTTATCGACATAGTTTGATCCATCCATCCATCCATCCATCCATCCATCGTCTATCTATCCATCTATCTATCTATCCATCTATCTATCTATCTATCTATCTATCTATCTATCTATCTATCTATCTATCTATCTATCTATCTATCTATCTATCTATCTATCTATCCATCCATCCATTACACAACATCCATTGCAGGGCTGCAAAAGGGGTCGTAGGTCAAACCCCAGCTGATGTCCAGCAGGAGGTGGTCTACAGCCTGGACAGAGGGGGGGGGATCTACACACGGAGAGACTCGTCGGTAATGATTCTTCTACATAAATACTTACTCTGAGTTTTAGTTCGGAAACACATTTCAAACAACTTGGCAACAGAAGATTGGGAAAAGCGGTGGAGCGTTCCAAACGCAGCGTGGTGACAGGAACGAGGGTGAGAAGAGGCGTCACCCTCGAAAGGCTCATTTATTCACAAGCTGGTTTCACCGCCTCAAACACAAGATCGTAGCAGCGGTTGTGAGCTATTTCTACGAAAACACTCTCCCCTTGTTTTCTTGAAGAAGTTGCTTATTCATGGGGGGGGGGGGGGAGTTCTCATCATGCTTTAGGGTAAGCGGACGTCTCCGTGATGGACCTGGACAGGGGCAACCTTAATATCTTGATGAGTGGTCAGTTATGTTTGCAGTGGTGGCTGGATTAGATATTAACTCTGGCCTAAATCACTTTGTGCTGACGGATTTGGGGAAGGATAATCCCAGGTGGGCCTTTTTAAAAGCCGGCCCCGGCTCCGTTTGTAGCAAGGTCCCTTCCCATCACTCTCCCGAGCAGCCAGAAGAATAACCGCAGAAGGCTGATCGTAACCGCCAGCTACAACCATGAACGGCACAGAGGGACCATACTTTTATGTCCCTATGCTAAACACCACCGGCATTGTCCGGAACCCTTATGAATACCCTCAGTACTACCTTGTCAACCCGGCGGCTTACGCTGCCCTGGGCGCCTACATGTTCTTCCTCATCCTGGTCGGCTTCCCCGTCAACTTCCTCACTCTGTACGTCACCCTGGAACACAAGAAGCTGCGGACCGCTCTGAACTACATCCTGCTCAACCTCGCCGTGGCCAACCTCTTCATGGTGTTTGGAGGGTTCACCACGACCATGTACACCTCCATGCACGGCTACTTTGTCCTCGGACGCCTCGGCTGCAATCTGGAAGGATTCTTTGCGACGCTGGGGGGTGAAATCGCCCTCTGGTCACTCGTGGTTCTGGCTGTGGAAAGGTGGATGGTGGTCTGCAAGCCCATCAGCAACTTCCGCTTCGGGGAGAACCACGCAATCATGGGCTTGGTCTGCACCTGGACGATGGCCTGTGCTTGCGCCGTGCCCCCTCTCGTCGGGTGGTCCCGTTACATCCCCGAGGGCATGCAGTGCTCATGCGGCGTCGACTACTACACCCGCGCCGAGGGCTTCAACAACGAGTCCTTCGTGATCTACATGTTCTGCTGCCACTTCATGATTCCGCTCACCATCATCTTCTTCTGCTACGGCCGTCTGCTCTGCGCCGTAAAGGAGGCCGCTGCCGCCCAGCAGGAGTCCGAGACCACCCAGAGGGCCGAGAGGGAAGTCAGCCGCATGGTGGTGATCATGGTCGTCGCCTTCTTGGTATGTTGGTTGCCCTACGCCGGCACGGCCTGGTGGATGTTCACGCATCAGGGCTCAGAGTTCGGACCAGTCCAAATGACAATCCCGGCCTTCTTTGCTAAGAGTTCCGCCATCTACAACCCAATGATCTACATCTGCATGAACAAGCAGTTCCGCAACTGCATGCTCACAACCCTGTGCTGCGGGAAGAATCCCTTCGAGGAAGAAGAGGGAGCATCTACCGCTTCCAAAACAGAAGCCTCCTCCGTCTCCTCCAGCTCCGTGTCTCCTGCATAAACAGGGCCGTCACCATTGGCTCTACGATCCACCACCGAAGAAGAAGACTTCTGCTCCACCGGGAAAACGTCTACAGAAATATCTACCTGTTTTGTATTTTTACAAATGAGTTGGTTCAACCTAAAGACAGTTCCAGGAAAGGTCGGCCCGTTTCCCGTATGTACAGAATATCCAACTTCATTATCTGAGATTTTTTCTTCCCCAGAGGAACGGGAAAAAAAGATTCCTCTTTTACAGTTGGATCCTATATGATACTGGCTTATCTTTGAATGTAGAGGCATGTAATCAAGGCAACGTAAAATTAAACGCACTTTGCAAATGACTCAACCTGTTCCTGTTTTAATTACAGTTTGGCTGGCGACACGCGGGGTAGTGAAATGAATTCAATCAAATGAATAAACGTGATTGGTTGGTTTTTAGCGACCGAAGGTTCGGACACAAGACGGAGGCTCAGAGTCCGGACTCCTACGTCCGGGCTGTAATCTGGTTTCCATTAAAGGTCACCTTGGATCTGAAGGTGTCCGACCTGAGGGATTAGGACATTATTAATCAGGGATGAATATGAATAGACACCAGAACATAATCCGATTATGAATAATAAGCGTGTTGATCACAGGACAGATTTAACGGGGGTTTCATAGATTATTATTATATCGGTATCACAAAGTCTGACGCCGTTCATTTTTCCATTCGATCGGGGACTTGCGACGGACTTCAGACGATATTATGAACCCATTTGACAAAATGTGTTGCGTTCCACTTTTAGAAAGAGAAGAAGTCATAAAGAAGTCGTGATACGTGTTTTTGTTTTTTTTGTTTCAGACATTTCAGCAATAATAATAATAATAATAATAATAATAACACAAAAATAAAAGACCCGTGTTTCGCTGGAAGGTGACGCATTACTCATGTTTAGATGCAAATGTTATTTTTTCTTTTCTGTTAACAAGGAGGACCAGTGCGGTTCTTAATAACCGAGATATCCTTCCAGATCGATGACTGGTTTATTATTTAATAACGTTATTATCTCCAGCAAAGGTATATTAAAGGAAATAGAATCAGTACTTTGTTTTCTTCGTTCCCATCATATAGCACACAAACAAATTCCTGAATATTAGTAAATCACTTACTAATATTAAAGTTGGGAAACTGACCAATTATGATATAATAGAGATATAATAGAGATATAATAAGAATATCAAACATAATCAAAATGTGTGTAGAACCACGTTATCAGGCCACATCATGTCTCTTTTATTCAAAATTGTTACATAGCTAAGCTACGCTAGGCTTGCTACGCTAGAAACAAAAAAGCCTTTCTTATAGAAAACAGCTGTTTGTGTCCCCGGCGGACATAAAAGCCAATTAAGATAGTAGTTCTGTCTTAAGTAAAAAAGTCAATAACAGTTCACAAAGTATTATAAATAATTATTTCAGTTACAAGAAAAGAGAAATGAGATTTTTCTTTCGTTATTTTGAGGAACCACCTGAGATCAAAACAAGTTTTTAACACTTTATTTTCTTATTATTTACGATGTGAGACGTTTTCAAAGACGTTTTCTATCGCTTTTGAAAATGTTCTGTGAGTTGTCGCAAGTACGATAAATAAGTGTGTCCTACTGCCGGGGTCTCTGCACAGTACGCCACCTTTACGTTAACCTAGCTAGCCATAACATTATAACCGCCGACAGGTGAAGTCAGAATAACGTGGATCCTGGCGGTGGGCGGGACATTTGCTCGTCAAAGTCGATGTGTTTGACGCGGGAAAAACGAGACGGTGTGTCTGAGAGACGAGGACAAGGTCCGGGTTGTGAGGGCTGCAGGACTGGGCTCAGATCACCTCCAAACACTTCAGATCTTTCCCGGGGTTTACGTCCTGCAGTGGTTGGCAAGGTGGTCTGAGGAGGGATAAGTGGTAAACTGGAGACAGGGTTCAAGGTCAAACCGGTGTGACGCTCCGATTTCACCTGTCAGAACCTGTTAGTGGGATTACACCTCACAGCTTCTCATGAAGGTTTAAGAAGTAGACGCCTCATTAGAGGTCACAATATTTATTTCTGCCTCCGTCGCTCATTAGAAACTCGGTAGAAGGTTCAGAAGGAGTAAAAAAAGAAGACGTTTGAAAGTTGGAATGGATCCCTCGCCTCCCCCGGCATCCAAGAAAAACGATTTTCCTCATTCAATTAAATCAAATAATATATATATTCAATCAGTATCTGAGTATTATTGATGTTTTTGTTCAACTGTTTAAGGACGCTGAAAATGTTTTGATTGTTTATAGTGTGATTGGCCATTAATAAAAATAAAGAATAAATAAAAACTGGTGCTTGATGCCCAAGAAAACCAGCATTATTGAGATTTTTGATATTAATGATATGATTTGGTTTCGGGTGCTTTTTTTTTTTTAACTGACACAGTTCTTTTTTTTTACACTTCACCTCATTTTTATCTTCTGCAGCATTAAGTGGATTTAACGCCTTTCTAAGCAGACAAATAATTCCCAGACCGTTTGGCGCTATTTCTGGGTTACTTCTTTGGATTTTTTTCCCCTTTCTTTCGTAAAAAAAACGTCAAGCAAAGCCTTTGAAGTCTCGCATCAAGACGTCGTGTCATCGTGTGAGTCGGATCAAAAAAACAAACTCGAGCTTCTCTCCAGAGACATTACTGTAAAAAAAAAAAAAAAAAAGGTTCTAGAAAATGCTTTTGTATTTGTATGGAAAACTTTATTTGATAATAAAAATAGCATTCACAGACTTCTTTGATAGCTACATATACATCGTAATCCATCTGGAGGAGAGAAGCTGCATAAGTCCACACCTACTTGTACTTAGACTAATGTTACTGTATGTATAGCTTCATGGGTCAAATAAAGCTATGAACAATGTAGTATTTATATATGCATAGTTTATATATACATATTTATATATATATATACATATATATATATACATATACATATATATATATATATATATATATATATAAAAAAAGATTGGCCCATATACATGTACTGCTTTTATCAACACAGAGACAACATTTTGTCCGGAGCACACTGCGAGAACTAATGCTTGAAGAACACAGACTGCATACGAGTGCTTTATAATACAAAGGCAGGCTAACCATCAAGAGAGACTTAAAACCATCAAACAGTTTTTTCCACTGACCAAATACGGTCATTCATTTGTGAAAATGTCTTTACATACCTGAACCGGAGTAAATCAACATAATCCCCATTAATCATCAGGTCCATTTCAGAGATATAAACACGATATATTTTTAGCTGCTGAGGCTTCATAAATTTCTCTTTTGTACAAGAAAAAAGGCAACGTTTCAATCCTTGACGGGTTCCTAATAGTTGGACGTACAAAAAATTAAATGGAAAATTCTTTAAAGGTGATGGCGGAGGGGGTTCAATTCTTTCGACGTCTACTTTTCTCGTCCGTGCAGTACCGTGGTGGCGACAGTGATCGAACGATGCATTGGTTGTGATTTTTCCAGTTTACCTTCGGGTTTCTAACGAAACGTAAAACAGAGAACACACACACAACGTAACGACACATCATAAAGCAGCAGTCAGACTCCAGTGGCGTGACAGCGTGGCTCAGCGTGGCAGATCGGACTCCTCCGGTACCGTGACTCTCCACGCGTGACCGACATGACGGACCGCGTCGGATCATCAGCGTGAGGACGAGGGGCTGACGACGCCTGTTGGATCCTTCTCCATTCTCCTCGCTCGGATAAAGTGTTTCAACCACAATCAGATGTACATGCATCTCACACGGGGATAAAATCACATATCTGTGTTGTATTTGATCAACCGGGTGTCCAGGCAGCTTCGAGCTGCTGCATCGACATAATTCAGGCTTTTCCAATTTCAGAACTGGATGAGAAACACATTTTCACATTTTTTCACCCCTTAAACAGAGAAACTGTTTTGCTTTTTTGTTGAAATGCGCCAAGTTCCTTCCCTGCTGCATTAACCCTTTGATGTCCCGCTCAACTGTTTGGTTGGGCACATTTTGAGTCTTTCTTATTGAGAAATGTGACTGAACCTGTTTATAATACGACCCAGCGGCAGCATGTTTATGCTAAAGAGCAAGGGGCCGAGGACGGAGCCCTGGGGGACACCGGCGCGTTCAGAAAGTCCTATTCATAACGTAGAATTAATTTTTTGGGGTATATTAAAGCGTTTTCGGGCTTACTGAAAAGTCTAAAGGGGGTCAAACAGTTTTCTAAAAACAAACTTTACCAAAACGTGGAAGTAATCGAATTAAAACTGACTTTTTAGTACAAAGTACAAAATTTCATCATGCAATTTTTTTGTACTTTTTTTTTTTTGGGGTCATTTTATGGTAAAAAATTTGACACGTCTAAGATATTAAATGGATAAAATGAAGAATTTTTTTTCTTTCAGTTGTTTTCTTGGCGAGGACATGAAAGAGTTAAATAGGAGCAGCGAAGGATCAGAGCCGTGGATGTGGGTCACCTGATGTTTGTTTTTCCTTCCATGATGGCGTTTTCAGACAAAGGGAGGATGAGCTGCCAAACATTTCAAAGATAAGATGCAACAGCGAGGATACAGCATGCTTCTCCCAGGTACAGTGTGTACTTCTACCTCGGTTTTCAAACGAAGAGACGAAGCGTGCTCCACATATGTGCCAAATTAGAAATAAATAGTGATAAAATCCCTAAAAAAAAGTCATATATTATACATATATATATATATATATATATATATATATATATATATACATATATATATGTATATATATATATATATTTATCACTCCTCTACCATCTCATCTTCAATTTAGATTCTTTTTCGCCGGGAAAGTCCGGCGTGACTTCCCCACTTCTTGTGAACCGTCATTTTATTATTGTGCTATAGTTTGTTCAGAAAAGTCGTTCAAGAACGCAAAAAAAACCAAAAAAAAAACCGAGTGGAAAAACAAGCTTTTTGCAGTAACCAGGACTGGAAGAAGAATGTTTCATAGCTCTGAGGGAACAAAGATATTTAAGATAGTAAATACCACTGATTTTAAAAAGCAGGCACATGAAATACCTCAACTAAAGCACAACAACTTTGTGTGTTTATGATCAAAAACAACTCGACATGACAGAAAACAAGTGAGCAGCTGAGAGGAGGATTGTTCTCCTGCTGTTTTGTGAATCTCTGGATCGGGAGGGGTCCAGGCAAAACCGGTGAACCGGTTTAAAGCAGTAGAGTCGGTATCCTCAGAGGTCCAATTCCAGTGTTAGAGGAGAGAGCGGCGAGGGGTGGTTCTGCTCGGCGTCAGATGCTCAGGTCTTTTGGGCTCTCTTTGTACAGCCTCCTCTTGGGCTCGGGCAGCTGGTTCGGGCCGTTCGGGCCGACTGCGTTATTGTTGTGGCCCGTGTTGTTGTAGGCAGCGTTGTTGTGACCGGCGTTGTTCTTGATCATGCTGTAGTAGTCCTTCAGTCTGGGCGCCGCGGCGTAGTTCAGCTCGTCCCGACTGTAGTTGCTGTCGGGGGAGGAGTCCCGCTCCACGCGGTACCGTCTCTCCGGCGTCCCGTTCGTGCGATACTGCTCCTCCCTCCTCTCCGACGAAGAGTCTCTCAGGAGGTGGCCGTTCTTTGTCGATCGATCGTACGTGCGTCCTCTGGACGGAGTAGAAGCATCCCCGTTGTGGTTGGGGTGGTCAGGGGGTTTGGCCTCCCTGACCCGCCCCGCCATCGGCGAGTCCTTGAGGAGCCTCCGCTCACAGAACTTGCGCTCAGGGGTGACGGCCAGGAACCCTCCGTCATCGTATTCCCTCTCGGGCGTTCGGTCCCGATGCCTCCGCTCTGTCCTGCGGTCCATCGATTTGGCCCGCCGACGATCGGGGGACGCGCCGCGCCTTTGGGTCGGCGATCGATCGAGAGAGCCGCGCCGGTTGGCGCGAAACTTCCCGTCTAACGTAGAACTGCTGCTGGAGAGATCCCGCCCTCGCATTTTCAGGGCAGCCGCAGCCTTCTTCCCCGAGCCGTCCTTCCTCAGAGTCTTCAGGAGTTTAGAGATGCCGCTCTCCGACTCAGACTTCTTGACTTTGCGGCCTCGACCCTTCTTGTTGCCTCCGCCGCCGCCGCCGCCGCTGGTTTCTGGAGACTGCTGACTGGGGGAACTTTTGCTGTGATTGTTATTCCAGGTGTGATGATGACGGGGGTTAAATTGCTGGCCTTGGTAATCCAGGTGGTCCGACTCAGCACTGTCCATATTCCTGTCCCTGTCCGGGCCTCGCACAGCCTCCTCCTGGCTCGATGGTTTGTGAAGTTCTGGTGGATAACTGGACTCCAATGGGGTGTGAAATCTGCTTCTAGGCGGCAGCGTTCTCACTTCCGGAGAGTTTTGTGGCCCGGGTGTGGGAGGGTTCCCGTCACTGCTGCCGTCTGCAGGAGAGGAAAACAGGGAGGAGAATCTTGACTAAGAAGAAGGAGTTTGTGGAATTTACAGGCGGGTTTCTGTGTCTGTTTGGGTATTTAGTGGGTTTTTTTGGTTTCAGAAACGAATATTTTAAAACGCAAAAACGAGCGGTTGGATTTTTCATTTTGAGACACAAGAGTCAAAATTTTTGATGTAAACTTTCTCTAAACCAGTAGTACTGGTGTCTCATCACATCCAGCAGGGATCATGCAGTAAACCAGTAGTACTGGTGTCTCATCACATCCAGCAGGGATCATGCAGTAAACCAGTAGTACTGGTGTCTCATCACATCCAGCAGGGATCATGTAGTAAACCA
>VRLP01009912.1:0-11283 GCA_009660295.1 Lophius piscatorius
TCTACACAACATGTGTGTATCTGAACATCACAACTGTCTACACAACATGTGTGTATCTGACCATCAACTGTCTACACAACATGTGTGTATCTGACCATCAACTGTCTACACAACATGTGTGTATCTGGCCATCAACTGTCTACACAACATGTGTGTATCTGACCATCACAACTATCTACACCACATGTGTGTATCTGACCGTCACAACTATCTACACAACATGTGTGTATCTGACCATCACAACTATCTACACAACATGTGTGTATCTGACCATCACCAACTGTCTACACAACAACAATCTTCTTGTGTGTATGTGTGTATCTCCTTGTGTGTATGTGTGTATCTCCTTGTGTGTGTGTGTGTATCTCCTTGTGTGTGTGTGTGTATCTCCTTGTGTGTGTGTGTGTATCTCCTTGTGTGTGTGTGTGTATCTCCTTGTGTGTATGTGTGTATCTCCTTGTGTGTATGTGTGTATCTCCTTGTGTGTATGTGTGTATCTCCTTGTGTATGTGTATCTCCTTGTGTGTATGTGTGTATCTCCTTGTGTGTATGTGTGTATGTGTGTATCTCCTTGTGTGTATGTGTGTATCTCCTTGTGTGTATGTGATGTGTGTATCTCCTTGTGTGTATGTGTGTATGTGTGTATCTCCTTGTGTGTATGTGATGTGTGTATCTCCTTGTTTGTATGTGTGTATCTCCTTGTGTGTATGTGTGTATCTCCTTGTGTGTATGTGTGTATCTCCTTGTGTGTACGTGTGTACACATTTCCTTCTTTCCTTCCCTCCATCTTTGATGGAAGGTTTCTGGTCGTTTTGAACGACCCCTGTTGATTATTTTAGATGTATTTGACCTCTGTTTGACTTTTCTGTTTGTGACCTGAGATGAATATGAAAAGATTGGACTGGATGTCCGACACAGTCGTTTTGACAAACCCCCCTGAATCTAATCAAGAAGTAGTCTGGATGATTCTGGTACTGGTAATCCGGATGGGACCCAGCGACCCAGCTGGGTTTTTTTTCTCCAAATGAGACCTAAAAATATCGATGTTCATGGAACGGAATAACGAGAAAGACCAAAAGGATGTTACAAAGTCCGGGACTAAACAATCAAAGTTGGTCCAAAACGCAAAAGGACTTTTTTTTTTTTTTTTACCATCAGTTGAGGTAAATAAATATGAATTTTCAGGTATTAACTCAACATAGAAAAATGACGATTTAAGCATCAAGTTGATTTTCGGACCCGACACCGTTCTCGCCGTCTTCGGTCGCAGTGAGTGGTTGACCATCTTTTGAACGTACGGATGAGGAATAAAGGATTGTGCAGAGTCAAAGAGAAGATGTTTCTTTCGTTTGTCGTAAACACCTCCATAGAATCATCAGAGAAACATGTCGGTGCCTCAGCGGCAGGATGTTGCCCTGTTCGCAGTTTTGTAAGTTTCCTTGTGGAACCAAAGCTGCATTCAGGCTGTTGTGGTTTTCTGCGGCTCTGCTGACCCGGCAACATGTTCTGATAACGAAAAGACGTTTTGCTATCAAAGCGACCCGCTGGAGTCGCTGCTTCAGTAAACTGTACAAGCTCTATCTAGAAAAAGAAGCTCTATGTGTTTCCCAAACATCAACTCTCAGCGTCTCTACAGCTGCTTCCTTTTCAGTCGTCGTCTGACTCTTCGCCTCGTTTCTTCTTCGCTAGTATTTAGTCTGTCACTGCCTCAGATGTTGAACTGCCGCTGCCGGAGTGACGGCTTTCTGTTTGCCTCCCGGCCCCCCCTCTGTGTGCTTTAAGTGGAAAATCAGTTTGAAGGGTGGCAGAATGGTGAGAACATGGTGAATCACAGCGGCGGCTCTGAAGAGGCGTTACAGAGCATTCCCGCTCTGTTCTCTGGAAGGAATTTCATATCTGCGCTACAACCCAGTTCGACTCTGTTCGGCGTGCATTCATGATTCTTTAGCTTCAGACACGTCTGCTGTCCACGGCGAGACTCCTGAGGAAGTTCTAACAGCAGGTGGGTTTCCGTGGATGGCCTGATTACGAATAGATCGGGGAAAGTCGCCTAATCTGAAAGAAAACGCTGCATGTAAACATTCCTTTCCCAGATTTTATTCCTTTACAAGGAGGTAGTTTGAGTCCTTTCATGAAAGCCTTTCCGATATCCAGTCGTTGCGTGTAAACACTCTTTCGGAAACTTTCTGTTTGAGTTGTATCTGTTCATGCCCGGCGTCGTGACGTCATCTTTTACAGTTTTCTCAGCGCTGCAAGGCTTTTTAAATATGGCGACATCGAAACAGAACCGGTCTACATCGGAGATTCGTTTACTCATCGCAACTATGAAAGAGTTTTACATAGTTGGACGGTTAGATGGACGAAAGGTCACTTCCTGTCCACGCCCTCTTTGTCGTATTTCTGGCCGCTTGTTGGCGGTCGGCGCCTAGCTCATTGTAGCGTTATCGCTACTTTATGAACGGGGTGTGGATCGTCTGCGCGTTTCAGAAAGTTGTCACCTGGATTTGTTCGCAACACGCGTGCTTTTACTGTCCAGGCGCTGTTGCGTCATTTGAGCTGTTCTTTACTTGTATTTTAATATCTGATATTGATTCCGTTTTATTGATCTGTTGTTTCGCTTTTATTTCTGTGCCTGTTAAGCTTCTTTAAGTATTTTTGAACAAACAAAACAAGCTCTACAAATAAAATTTGTATTCTTCTTCTTATTATTATTATTATTATTAATCAACACGCATTGATTGAAAAGAAAAAGAATGCAGCGACATATTAATGATACGTACCTTTATGAACGTTGACCCAATGTAAGGAGATCATGTGATCAATATGGCTTTTATCCTATTACGTAACAGTTTTTGAATAAGATACGATAAGTCCTGTGTTTCGGAATCATTATAAAAGGTAAATTCTGCGGAGACCTTCCCTTTTTTCTTGAGCTAAGATGTTAGTGTCTCTTGTATTGAAATTCTAAAGGAGATCAGTTGAACGTTCAATCAGAAGGACTATCCTCTGGTGCACTCGGGCCACTATCCCTGATCCTACCACTCTAAAATCCTCACCTCTCACACAAGCTCGGACTTCCTCTCCATCCATTCACATCATGCATTTGGATACTTGGAGCTGCGTCTCTGTGCAAACACATGGCCCGTTTATTCACATGGATCAAACCAGGCGTCCTTGTTTGAGTAGATAAAGCGAACAGCAGAGGAGTGGGAGGAATCTGTAACGGCTAATGAGGACTCCCCGCTGAATGCTGCTGCGATTGATCCAGCAGTGCCGTTAGTCGCTGGCTCCAGTGCAAATGACTCTGACAAAGTTGGCACTACTTGTGCCGACAACCCGGCGTCCTCGTCAGCTGACAATAGAGTGATTGTGGCGAAAGGAGCAACGGATGAGTCTCGTGAAAAATACTGAAAAATGCAAATAATCTCTTAGAAATCTAAATATTTCTGTCCAAATTCACACCAGATTCCGGTTATCATTGTTGATATTAGCGTACAACATCACATTTTTGTTTTATTAGGGTTAGGGTTAGGGTTAGAAGCGATCAGGAAGTTCTAGCCAATGAAAGACCCCGATGGGCTTTAAATACAGGCGAGAGAAAAGCGGAAAATTTAAGCTGTTCAAACTCATTTATGTAAGATTATTATAAAATCAGGCTTCTTATTCATCCTGGAAAAACCTGGAAAATCATTGAACAACGTCCCAGTCATGGAAAACACGTGAAGAATGAGTGAAAAACAAAAAAGTTAAAGAAAATGATTTTCTAAAAATGAGATTACTTTTGTCAATGCAAAACTTTTTTTTTACACGTTTGAGAAAAATCAAGGCTTTTGCTACTTTCTTACAGCAACTGGATTTCATTTCTTGCAATTTTTTTGTTTTTTTGCAGTGTGACCCAGCTATTCTTTTATAATTCATCCCATCCCCGATGTTCTTTTATCTCCAAATTTCAATCACAACATATTTTTACCTTTTAAATCCCACTTTTTAGGTCAATAGTTGCACCAGTTTGTGTTCATTTGTTTTCTTTGAAGTTTCTGTGCTATAAATGTTTGTAGTAAGTCTGAGTACATAAGGGAATATCTTTTCATTGGCTTCTCATTCGTCCCCCGCATTCCTTTGACTTTGAAATGTGCACCAAAAATCCCAATGTACAGTCGTACAAATGGCAAATAAATCTCTTTGAATGACAACGTGAAACATTAAAAATAAACCGAGTTAATCAGCCGACGACCCCAGAAGTTCATAACGACCTCAGCAGCTTCAAGTATCATAAGAGGGAGTTCTTAACCTGATCTCCACCGTCTTAAGTGTGCATCATCTATCTTTCTTTGTTTCCTCGTTGCTTCGTTCTCCCTCTCGCTATTAAACTATAAGTAAGGTCATTAGCTCCGAATGGATTGCAATCCGCTAATTACGTGTCCCATTTACCTTCTCGTCCTCATAATGAGACGGGAGGAGAGGGGAAACGCAGAATTAGAATGGAAAAGACAAACGTGTGCATGTTAGCGAGAGAGTAGGTTTAACAATGGAGGGAAGTGGAGAGATGACAACAAAGATATTTCAGGGAAAAAAGAACATGTCATTTCTGCAAAACGGGAAAAAAAGAAAGGAGAAATTCTGGTAAAAACCTTGTTTGTTGAAAGTGAGGCTGATTTACTGAGTAAAAAGAAGAATATTCTTATCCTCTTATCAAACATTACATTAGAAACATAGTTTCTCTTTGATAGAATATATTCATATACTTTTACTAAAGATAATTCACATCAAATTGGGCAACATTTAACCTTTTTTTTTAAATTCAGCACATTCAGGAGACTTAAATGCTCAATAAATTAAGTTTATCTTAAACTAGACATGTGCTGTCGTCCACAACAACAATATTTCCTCAAGAAATCCCCAGTCCCCTGGGTTGTACAAGCCTTCCCCCTGATTGAACTTCTCAAATTAGATGTGAAGTCAGTCAGTAAAACTGGGTTTTTCATAAAAAAAACTCCAATAGTGAGTAAAATGTTGGACTAAATCGGACCATCAGTTAAGATATTTTGGGCCGACTACTTTTCAAACTAAAGCTCCCTCTAGTGTCAGAAATGTAATTCTGACACTTCCCAAAATCAATCCAGTTCCTCCTCACACAAAGGTTTATGGGGATATAAGGTTTGAAAATGATCCATGAAAGAGTTTTGGAGTTCTGTCCAGGAAAGTGGTTCTTAAAAGGAAAAGCTCCCCCTAGTGAGTAAAATCTGAACTATTAAAGGAAAACACAACGTACCAAAGACAGATCTCGTCAAACCGATTCAAATGCACCAAATTTGGACTAAATCGAATCAGTGGTTCTGAAATAAAGGTTTGACAATTTCGGAGATGAAGCTCCGCCCACTGTTGGAGACACTACGCAACCGACCTTTGCCGACATGAATCCAGTTCTTCCTCTCACTTAAGTCTATGTGGGTCTGAAGTTCCATGAAATAGTTTTTGAGTTATTGCATTTACACAAGGCTATTTTCGAGCGTAGAATACATGAGTCGTTGCTCGTAAGAAATAAAAACCTGCTTAATGTTGGACATTTGCCTTAAGGCTCATTACCGTCTTTCATTGGTGGGATTCTAACACTGGTTTTAACACTGGTAGTTATTTTTCCCAATACAAGACACTTTAATTAGACCTAAGAACATTTGGGTTCTGTCTGGTTCGGCTGCTTTTTGCCTTGTTGGCAGAAAGCTGGTAAAATAAAAATACCAGTGGGCCAATCAGGATATCAGCATAGCCTCTACTTTATTTTATTATTATGGATCTGACACAATCTATATTTAATAGTCTGAAATATCACTATATATTAAATACACCTCATTTGAAAACGGTAAAAAGGAAATTCCTTTGGCGGCGCTTCACTGAGTCTCTTTCCTCAACATCTAGCAGCTAACGACCGATGAAAGAGCATCTCAAGCAGGTAATTGTCGTTTTACCAGAGTTATTTTCCCTGGTTTTCTGTCACTCTGCAGCGGATGATGCAGTGGAGGTGTCAGAGCAAAGAAGAGTTTACTCCAGGGGTCAAGCGTATGTGCTGATATGGTTGCATTAAAAAATGCTATGATTTGTGTTTTAATCCATCGATTTTCTCTCTTTCTCTGTGTTTCTGAACTTTAATGTTGGGAGTATTAACCATCATCTATTCACTCAGGACCGATGAAGTTTGGTTCCCTTCAACAACTGAAGAAGGTGGGGACTAAAATACTGCAGGAAGCTCCATCATCCAATGATTACAAGACTTAAACCAAATCTCCAGACACACTTGAGACCCCAAATTAATTTGAAAACACATGATTTGCATCTTTTCCAAAGATCGTTCACAAGCTTGAATGAGAACTTGTTGGGTCGCCTCACACAACATCTAGTACTAGCAACAAATATAATTGGTTTTCGATATAATTCTAAGTTGCTTTACAAAAGGACAGTGTTCATAAACTACATGTCCCACAATGCATCTCAATTTGGTTACCTGCACACTGACGGCATATAGCGGTCAGGTGTTAGCATGTCAGTATCAACCCAAGAAAAGTATGAATAGTACCAAAATGTTCAAGAAAAGAAAAAAGTTGATGCAGAGGGATGGCGATATAATGAGAAATGTGATGTTTGTGCTGAATGGAGCACGACAGGAAGTGATGTCATCATGGCAGTGGAGAAGTCCTAAAATTAAACCTAAAACTTACTTATTCACTTTTGTTCATCTTTGATGGATGAGTAGTGACGATGGTTTCTAATCTTCATAAATGCAATGTCAACCCAGTTCTTCCTCGCACAAGTTCTATGTAGGTATAAAATTTGAAAATGATTCATGAAATAGTTCAGTTATCGCAATGAATTGTTCGTTTTCTTTGAAGTGACACTGTTGTTTTTCATTCGTGATGCCAGTTGAAATGAAAATGAGTCAAGTTGTTTTGTGTGGACGGTTAAAAACATCGGAACCCTGACAACGCTGATGGTCGATGGTCGTCAGTGGTGATTGGACTTTGAGTTCATGTGGTGCCATCGGCCGACGCAAATATTTTCTCACAACATTCACTTCTTCATCTTAAAGGTCATTCAGCTCTTTCATTGAACTGCCGACCCCAAAGTTATTGTTTTATTCTTATATTCAAATAAAAGGACATGTGGCTTTTTTTTTTTTTTTTGCACCCCCTGCAAGAATATATGTTTCTGCTGGACGCAGTGCAGGTTTTAGCTACAGGCGACACCCCTGAGTGCGACCCTGGGACTCGGGGGGCATTAGTAAAAATACAAAAATCTGAATGGTGACGTCACATGACCGGTTTCCTATCGCTCTTTCTGAACGTTTTAATGTCAAGCTGTGGAGGATTAGAATGCGTCGTTAACTCGCGTCATCACGTGTTTCAGAAAATATGTTCGGAGAGGGATTGTAACGCAGTGATTTGTCGGCTGCTGTGCGATGAGCGTATGTGGCGACAATATTTAGTTTTTGTCCAAACTAGCAGTTAATATTTGACGACAAAGGAGTTTCGCCCGGGGCCCCACACAAGCTGTAACCGCCCCTGGATGGACGCCATTACTGATTTCACCGTTTCCAGACACCGACTCTCTCTGAAATTCCTTACCTCACTTCTACACATCTTTATCTTAACAAAAACTTACCCTCCACCCTGTTTTGGCTCATCATCACCTCCATCTTTTCCCCTTTATTCCTTAAACGCTGCTCCGTATGAAACAAGCTGAGGCTGAAGCAGCGCCGTTTAAGAGACGCACCTCAGCAGAGACGACGAGGCTTTGGCTGCTGTAACCCGTCATAATGCAGTGAATGAGCCTCGCGTTGGTATTATTACCTCCACTAGCACATAATTCATCACTTTTCTAACCTTTCTGCAAAGATATAAGATGAATTACGACCGACCGTTAGTCGACGGTTGGAATGAGCTCTTATCCGTTAAAGTTGCATTTTCCATGTGTGTTCCTCTAATTGGACTGCTGCACATCTCTGAGTGGAGTATTTTACTTCATATTTATACTCTTTTGTATTCCTTTATATTTTCCCGCACTTTATTCCTGTATTCTAATTTAAATGTGTATTTGAATTAATTCCTTTTTCTGTCACATTATGTTTGTATGTGTGTTTAAAGATACATATATATATGTGTATTTATGTGTTTTTATATATACTGTCTCTGTCTCTCTGTCTCTCTCTCCCTCTCTCCCTCTCTCTCCCCCTCTCTCTCTCTCTCTTCCTCTCTCTCTCCCTCTCTCTCTCTCTCCCTCTCTCTCTCCCTCTCTCTCTCTCTCCCTCTCCCTCTCTCTCCCTCCCTCTCTCTCTCCCTCCCTCTCTCTCTCCCCCTCTCCCTCTCTCTCCCTCTCTCTATCTCTCTCTCTCTCTCTCCCTCTCTCTCCTTCTCTCTCCCTCTCTCTATCTCTCTCTCTCCCTATTTCTCTCTCTCACTCTCTCTCTCCCTCTCTCTCTCTCTCTCTCTCTCTCTCTATTAACACCTTTAAAGCTGTTTATCTCTGTTTCATGTGTCGAGCGCAGCGACTGAACACAAACAAATGTTCGACATGCTTCAGTGGAAGGAACCAGTTGGGGGGAAAAACAGAACCTTTTTTGAAGGCCCTCCGGGCTTCAGCGCAACTCTGACTTCTAGTTTCTACCCCAAATCTTCCTGTCATATTAGAAGAACGCTGGCTTTTAAATAAATATTTGACCGTGGTCTTTAAACTTTCAGAAGACTTACTTGAGGTCCTGGAAGGGTCCTGCCCTCACGTGGGACGTCTCTACAGAATGGCTGAACACCACGCCTTCGTTCCCTGCGGAGACGAAGAAGAGAGGATGAAAGGAAGGAACAGAAACCACATCTCTGCTGCGAGAGACTGCGGCATGTTGTGTCAAGCATCCGTCCTCGGAACCGAGGCAAATGTTTGAAACGACTCGACCCGGACATCAGATGTTTTCTGTTTGTCGGGTCAATTATTCTTCTACCAACAGCAGCAATAAACACGTACAGAATAAAGCGGTAACATTCACCGGTGGAAGGATGGATGGATATAATAAGACATCTTATAGACACGTATGGATATTATACATATGTTTAAGACACATACATACATAGTCTGACAGAGAAATTAAGAAATAATAAACTGCTATAACTCATTACATATAAAGGGTATAAGAGACCTGACTCTTGCCAAATAGTGGGCAGACTTATCTGTGCTGCTAGCTTGATGTTGCCAAATAGTGACCCGCATTGATAAATTCAGAGTTATGTTATAAGCAGTTTAGAAACCTTAAATTGTGACTTAAGAAGTGTTTATAACCTAATTTATAAGCCATTTATAAATCCTTTAAAAAGGTGGTTTTATTGTAAAGTGGTACCGAATAGTTTTTATGTAGTGGTTCCTCAGTGATGTTAAAAAAAACTTAGAAAAGCTCCCAGAAAAAAAGACTGCATTCAAGAAGTTTTACTGCAACATTAATGTCTGTCTAATTTTATACGTTCAATGTAAATTACTGAAAATAATTTCATGTTTTTTTTCATCAATGTTGAGTAAACAAGTCCTATTAATTTAAATTCATGTATGAAAACTGTGTGTTTATTAAAATGTGACAAGTAACATTAACGAGGGAATTCTGTATGAATTAAATCTGTTTATTCATAATAAAATAATTATTAATAATAATAATAATAATAATAATAATACTATTGTATCTGTTATTATTACATTAAAAAACTATTCAAACTATATTATTACTATTATTATTATAATTATTACTATTATTATTACCAATATTATTATTATCATTACTATTATTATTATTATTACTATTATTACTAGTATTATTATTATTTCTATTATTATTCTTATCATTATTATTTCTATTATTATCATTACTATTATTATTATTATTATTATTATTATTATTATTATCATTTTTATTTCTATTACTATTATTATCTCTACATTTATTATAAGTGGTATTATTAGTATTATTTGTGAACCTCTGATTTCTGACTGAACACTTTCCAGGTTTCCGTTCTCAGACTTTCAAACCTGCAGATTATTAACTCCGTCCTGCTGTTCACCTCTCTGGACTGCAGAGGGCAGCAGCGAGTCCCGACGTCACTCATCCTCAATGGGGAAAAAAAAGAAAATAAAGTCTAGATCTAGAAACCCTCAACATAAACTGAAGGGTCGGGGTCATATTTAGAAAGTTCGCAGAAACCGATCTCTCTGTTCAGACACCAAATGATGGACCGACCGACTCGACGCTCCTGCATCCGTCAAACGCAGGAAGAAGAGCTGAATGAAAGTTTGGATGCATAAATGAACTTAGGTCTTAAAAGCAGTTCTGATTGACGTCATATTTGTGGGTTCTGTTGGGCTCATAGTTTGTTTGGATGTGTTATTATCTGAATGGATTGTTTACACCACATCTGGATGTTGTCAGTCCAACATCTGCATCCATTCTGTGATTCGGACTCGTACCTGTGACCCTCAGCCTCTCTGTGCCGATGCTGGTCTCCTCTTCATCGGCTGAGAACAGAACTCTCTCACCGTCTGCACTCTTCACCTCAAACCTCTGACACTGAGCCTCCACCATCTCTGAGCCTAAGAGGAGGGGGGAGAGAGAGAGAGAGAGAGAGAGAGAGAGGGGGGGAGAGAGAGAGAGAGAGAGAGAGAGAGAGGGGGGGAGAGAGAGAGAGAGAGAAGAGAGAGAGAGAGAGGGACAGAGGGAGAGAGAGGGGGGGAGAGAGGGAAAGGGAGAGGGAGAGAGAGAGAGAGAGAGAGAGTTAAATAATACAGCAGGACCTTCACAGAACAGAACAGGAACCATCTGCTGAACGTATCAAACCCAGACAGAACCAGATCCAAACTCTCAGCATCTCCATGTCGTGGCTCTGGGAGTTTATCAGAGTGGATTCTGGGAATGAAACGGATCCACAGACGTAATGAAGACGAAGGTTCCGACTTGTGGAAAAATACCTGAACACTCGTAACGTCTTCACAAAACACCGGATATGAAAACTGAAGACGACGTGGAATAAAGAATAAAAGTAAAGAGTGACACATATCTCATTTTTGAAACGCTTAGGCACTACTACGCTACACAACTACACAACTACACAACCACACAACTACACAACCACACAACCACACAACTACACAACCACACAACTACACAACCACACAACTACACAACCACACAACTACACAACTACACTACCATACAACTACACAACTACACAACCACACAACTACACAACCACACAACTACACAAC
>VRLP01009913.1:0-11281 GCA_009660295.1 Lophius piscatorius
AAAGCATAATATTAATGATAATGAAGGATAATATTAAGGAAAATGAAAGATAATATTAAGGATAATGAAGGATAATATTAAAGACAATGAATGATAATATTAAGCATAATATTAAGGATAATAAAGGATAATATTAATGATAATGAAGGATAATATTAAGGACAATGAATGATAATGAAGGAAAATATTAAAGATAATGAGTCTCTAGACTCCGCCCCCTTAATATTATCTTTCATCAGTGACATATTTCCAGTCAAATGTTGATAAAACTCTGAGCTGACATTCATAGAATCACTTCAGCTGAAGAGTCTCACAGGTTTGTTTCTGCTGAGGCCATAATTTTACGTTCACCTCTGCTGATCCAAAATAATAAGGAAGGTCGCTCCAGTTCCTCAGATCCCTCTACATCAGACCCAAAAGTTTCGAGATGCTTTTTTGTGGAACAAAGTAACCACACTGGTACTTTAGAGTCTTTTGGATCAGCGGTATGTATGGAGGAGGAAGAATGAGAACATCCTGCCGACAGTCAAGCATGGTGGAGGCTCTATGATGCTCTGGAGCTGCTGTATGTAGAGGGTAAGATGGTGGGAATGCATTTTGGAAATGATCCATCGAAACGTTTTTGAGTTATTCGGAATATAATGGGGGTTAAATAATTTTGCCCCCTACTATAGACAGACATAAAGAGCTGACCTCTGACCTGTGAGTCTGTGTGATGTCACTAAGCGCTGACAGCTTCTCGCCTGTAACCTGATCGATTATCAGCTGTCAATAAATGATGCCGCTGTGATCAATAATAGATGCAGGAGGTTAATCCAGGTGTCACAACTCAGGTGGTGAGGGGGTGGAGCTTCTGCTGTCAGACAGGTCTGTCTGCATGGCGGGTCCCCCCCGATGAGAGTGAGGAGAGAGGGAACCAATAAAACATTTTAATAAAAAGGTTAGGTGGGGTCATTGTGTGAAATGTCAATAAAACAAAATGCAACGAAGAGCAAATCCTCCTGAATCTAAATGGAATCAGATAATCCCAGCGGCGTGGTGTCATGTGACACAACAGTTTATCAGAGGCAGATCTTTACGTTTGTAGAATAACCTATTCAGACTCTCTCCCTGTGATGCTTTTATAGATCCACGCTCCTCACCAACAAGAAAACACCACAGGCCTCCGGAAGCTCCCGCTAAGGACGCTTCACGTCTGATGTTCAGGAAGTATCCGCATGCGGATTAATCAGTAACACAAGATACTTACAATACAGCCGCAGCGGATAGGTTTGTTATTCTTTACAAAAGGGAAGATAAGACAACTGGCCTTAATCTTGACTTTAAAGAATGTTGCATCATCATCACACTGGAATGAGAAAGAACGTCCCTGACAAAGACGTCTTCTGGATGGCAGCAGAGGTGGTTCCAAAACATAGTTGCACCTACACGCATTAATGGAGTCCTAACAGACGTGACAGTTACCCATGGGCACTAACACCCTCCCATACATCACATATGCAATAGTGACACATGGGCACTAACACTCCCCCGTACCACCACCTATGACAGTTACTTAACACCCTCCCATACCGTCACCGATGAGACAGTTACCCATGGAAGCTGAACCCCCCATACCATTAAAGATATGACGCTTACCCACTGGCACTAACACCTCTTCATACACTTACAGATGTGAGCTAGCCATAGGCACTGACGCCCCTCCATACGTCAAAGATTCTGCTTTGAATGTTGCACTGTTAACCTGGTCTGCCTCTTCTGACGCCCATGTTTTAATAAACACGTCACACGATGTTGCTTATTTCTGGTGTGTTCGTCACATTGTAGATATTTTACTTCATCTCTCCGTCTGTATTAGCCGGCCCTGTGATGAACTGGCGACTCATCCTGGGTGTACGTCGCCTCTTGCTCAATGTCAGCTGGGATGGCTCGAGTCCCGCGATCCAGGATAAGCGGTTACGGATAACGAAAGAATGAATGTCGAAGAAGCTGCGTTCACTGACATATTCATATTTCTGAACCAATGCAGGAGAAATTAGGTGATTAAATGAAGGTGAACTACTCCTCCTCTTCGCTGTGAAGGATGGGAACCTTACCAGGACTCATGCTCATCATGATCCTATCACCTATTACCCATGATCCTCTTCACCTGTGGAATGGTCCATCACGTGTTTCTGAGCATTCCATAACTTTCCCAGTGTTTCGTATTTTATAGAAACCCTGCCTTTCTATATATAAACTGAATTCGAAAGAAATATACATTTACTAAAATCAATAAAGTCAACCAAGAACAACTTTAGATGTATTGTTTACCCTCTCATGACATTTTACTGAATGTTCTGGTAAAAAACAACATGACCGAGTTAAATCAGGTCATGCAAAACCTCACACACACACACACACAGGAAGAGAAACCCGAATTTGACTTGAGAGAACCTGAACCACAGTCAGTAGTCAGTCTGACAGACGACATCGCAGGCATCACATCTCTGACCGTTAAAAGTCTGGTGTATAATCTACTTCTTTTTCATCATCATCATCATCATCAGGTGGGTCAACTCTTCTTGTTCTTTTCTCTTCTACTACGTGTTATTTTTCTTCCTTATTCCAGATTGTTTGGATGATGCATTCACTGACGTTGGATCATATGAACCTTCTGAATGATTTATGTTATAAAAGCAAACACTAACATGTATTTACCTCTTTTTCAATTTGAGTGTCTGTTACGGTATGGATATTGATTCTGTTTTTATTACTGTTGCTACCACATATAAACAAGAGATTAGAATTATTCATATTTATTAGTTGAGACTGCTGTCTGTCAGGAGGCCTAAGAGTCTCTTATAGGGAGGGTGGGGGATTGTGAGGGTTTGAAATGTCTGTCTGAAGCGAGGTTGAGATGGTGGTTGGAAACAGGAAGTTAATAGGTTCCTGAATCAATAAGTCTGATAACACGGTATCTATACACTGAGGAAGCCGTTCGTGCTTCACCCGTGATGCCTATAGGGTTATTTCTTCTAGTGGAAAAACAAATGATTAATGGTGTTAAATAATCCAGGAGGGTTATCGGACTGATCAAATCTCATCCCACCAGTCCAGCTGGATGTCATTACATCACAGAGGCACTAGAGCCATCTCATTATCTCAAGAGGTCCAGGTTTCACTAAGGAGGGTTTCAACAACTAGAACAGAAGAAGCATATACCATAAAAAAAGGTCTGGAGGGGAATATGATGTTTTCAGAGGTTCATGGATCTGTATCGTCCTCCAGTCCTCCTTCACTGAGTTTAGTTCCTACGAGGTTCCAAGGGATTTTGAAATTTCTTGTGGTCCTGGTGCTTCGGAGAATTTAAGGGGATATTTGTGAAGATATGTTCTTTGGTTTACTTCGTCTCCTCTCAGCTTCCTGCCTATTCCTGTTTCTTTTTGCCTGAGATGACAGAGGTGATGAGCACCTGTGACCCAGTGGGTGGAGCTTCTGGAGAGGCTGTGATGGCTTTTCAAGTGAGTCTCAAACACCCAAATGTATCTTAATTGTAAATTAATTTTAAAAAACAACAACAAAGTCCTGTAGCCAACCTGTCCATCAACCAGCAGGTGAGTCCATCAGTTTTACAGGTGAACAAGAATAGAACCTGCCTTGAAAGGTAATAACTGGTCTCTTTCACAGGTGTCTCCGGACTCTGTGGACCTTTATACAAAACTTTACAGGCGTCTCCCGTCTATAGTGGTGGAGCCGACAGATGGAGAGGAGGTGGAGAGTGGAGAGCTCCGCTGGCCACCTGATGACGAAAGCAGTGATATCAGCGAGGGCCACTCCCAGTTGTCGGGTGAGATCATCATGTTAAAGTAAAATTGTTTTTTTTAGGGGATATTGTCACAGTTTTATTGATAAGTAATAAACTGTGCATGCGCCAGAAGATGTGACTTCATCAGGTGCTTGTTTTCCAGGTTCAGGTGGACCAGGAGAGGAGAAGTCACATGACCAGATGATGCCCAGAGTTTAAAAAGTTCGAAGTTCTTTACTCTCAGCCAGTCAGTGTGATTTTTTTTTTTTTAGATGAACAGGGTAGCAGGGCCAACTCATCAGGATGCACCACCTAAAGTCAGGGGGGGGGGTCAAACCAGGAACAACAATGAGGGAAAATGTATTTATAAGTCTGGATGATCGGAGTGTACCAGAGGGTCAGCTGGAATATATAAAGACAATTTTCAAGTTAAATATGCAACATTATTAGATATTGTAAATAAATATGTGTTCAAACTAAAGGGTCAGTGAAGAGAGTGACGAATTTTTGAATCAGAAATGTCTGCTTTTGTAAAATGTGTTTGCATGTAATTTATCACAGTGATGGAATATATTTTTTAACCTTTTTGATTGTTTTCTAGTAAACATCATTTAAAGAATGATATCAAATAAACAAATTAATAGTTAAAAACTTTTGAAAATAATTCTAACTAATTATTGACATCAGATATGCATGAGTCGCCTGCTGGCTGAGCTCACAGCGCCCCCTGCTGGATCTACTCTGCATTACTACAAACCCTTATCAGCATGCTGCTGACAAAGGAGTGCTGATTTAACACATTAAACGAATTAAAATGATCTCTTATTTAAAGGCTCAATCCATGAAAATTGAGTGCACTTACAAGACAAATGACGTAGTTAAAGACAGGGCTTTAACTGAATTAAGACAGCGTGGATAGTAACTAAGCTCTTTTAATCAAGCACCGAACAGCGGGTTATCAATTTAATCTCAAAAGACCTGTTTTTTCGCACTTTATTTTAAATTTACACTGATCAGCCATAACATTATAACCACTGACATATGCAGTGTATAACACTGATAATCTGATTACCACAGTTAGTTGTCAGTGGGCGGGATATATTATGTAGTCAGTCAACATTTTGTCTTGAGGTCCATGTGTTTTACGAAGGAAAAAAATGGTCAAGTGCATATAATAACATATATTCCATTAGTTTGTAATATTATACTGAACCTGAAAGATATTATATTAATATTGCACGTCTTCTTTTGCACAAATCTGATTGCACGTGTAGGGCAATAAGTAAGAAGAGTAGTAAAATAGAGTTAGTTCATTCATCTCGTTTCCCTTATCAATCAATCTTTATTTAACAAACGGCAAGTAGATTTAAGCATATTATTGGCAAAAAGAGTAATAGCCCTCTCATCAAAAAACATCAGAAGACCAGGAGTAAGCAGATGGTTGTCCGAGATATCTACAACTCTCCCTTTAGAGAAGGGGGGTTAGGCTTGTTTTGACATGTTTGTTCAATAAATGCAACTGTGTATTTTTTTTTGTTATGTTGTGAAAAAAATAAAAAGAATGTTGGTAAAATAAAGAAACGCCAATTCACAAAAATGTTGCCTTAAGGTGCATTGGAGAAAGAGCAGGCCTAGACAGAACTCTTCATGTAACTATCTTAAAGAGACTCAACAAATTCCTCCGTGAGCAACCAACTGGAGACGATGGCTAGAAAAAACGGCCTTTTAATGCCATGACCTTATTTCTTATGTTTCAATGTAAAATATGATACTGATTACATTAACATATAAAGGTTTGGATAAAAATCAGAGCATTAAATTAGCATACAGTTAAAAATCGAATAGAAGGTAAATAATAGGCTACTAGAGATAAAAGATAGAACACTAAAAGGAGAATTAAAAAGTTTCCAAACTGGCATGTATTTACAAGACTATAAACAGAATGTGTTTATTTATAAATGTCCATAAAAGTAATGTGTCCAACACGATTTATTTTTTCAAAAAATAACGACACGGGATGTGTGCTCAGAATGAAATCAAAATAAATCCACCGTTCTTAGGACCTATTTAGTTAATTTAGGGAATTGGAATACAAACATTGAAATATGAATGTATGGCATATGTCTACCTATTCATTGGTTTACTAATGTAAATAGAAATATTTGAATTATAACCTTCTGAAGTCTCTTATCAGCAAAATATTGATATGTGTGATCAATTTCAATTAATTAACTACAAACAATGTAATATGTTTGATTTTTTTTTTTTATTGCCTGACAGCCCTAAAATATATGTCAGTACATGCTGATTATGGTCACGGTGGAATAGTGCAGGTAACATTAATACGGGTCCATTTATTGACAAGAGTCGCCGGTATCTGCTGTTTTCTTGGGTTTTTTAGATAAAAATGTTCTTCTCTTATTTCGGACGTTTTAAAAGGTACTTACTACATTATAATTCATTTCATTTGAAGTTAGCTTGTTTTAAAACGTCTGTAAACGCGAATCCACTCATGCACATGCGCAGTAAGAACATAAAATAGGCCAAAAGAGCAAGAGAGGGAGGGGTGTCATACGGAGGAATGACGCAGTTTAATGACATTTTATCGTAATCTTTAGATAATTAAATAGGTAAATAGTAATAACCTGAATATTCAAAATTCAGGAAAAATAAAAAAGTGTTCATAATTACCTGACGTTTTATTGTGCCTGTCTTATTTTAAAGTATGAAAAAGACAGAAATCTTTACCTAATGGTACAATCCGCTTCCACTCAGTTCGGCTTTTAACTCCCACCTACTGCCCTCATCATGCATCATCAAAGCAATGACGTCACAATGTTACCTCTAAGTAACTCATGAATTCAGTAGAGGAAAAAGAAAAACGCCGCTGACTGATCAATGATATTGAAGTGTAAGGGGCCTTACTCAAGTGGAAAACCTCTGTAGCTGTCTGACCTCCAGTAACATCATGGCCTCCCTCTATGTTGGGAATCTGGCTCTAGAAGTGTCTGAGGAGATGCTTAATGATAAATTCAAGCCAGCAGGAGTCATCCTGTCCATCCAGGTCTCAAGGGACCAGATCTCAGGGCATTCCCTTGGCTATGCCTTCATAGACTTTAAGCAAATAGCAGATGGTATGCATTTTGTCTGAACCACCCCCTTAAATATGTTGAAAATAATTTTTGTACACAAATATACAGCCTTCATTTGTTTTCTATATAATAGTGAGTAGAACAAAGGTCTTGGTTTCTATCTTCTATTGTATTTTTTTTTTTAATTATCTCTACATCTATTGAGAAACAATAAGAATAACTAGACAGACACATTTTTGTTATTCATCCAGGGAATTAATACCCTGATAAACAAATACTGATCACACTTATCCCAAAATTTAAATAATCATTAAAAAAAATTAAAAATACATTAATAGACAGTTGTGGCTTAATATAAAATCAATGCAAAATGTACTGATTAAAGTCAACATAATAACTTAATTCATGATTTAGGTTACTATTAAAAACTTAAATGTTTTTTTTTAGTATTTCATGGCAATGACTAAAAATGAATGATGAAATATTCTCCATTTTTGGAATCTTGCCATCTGAAATCATCAAAAAGAATTCCTTTAATGATGACATACAGCCATACACAGTACAACATAGTGAAATTGATATCCCAGTTGTTGCACCTTGACGGGGGTTTGCACTTCATCAGGTCTTTTCAGTTTACTGTGTAACAAAATTGTTGTAAACAAAATTGTTCCTCATAGCATGTTTTGGACAAAATATCTCAATTGATCCACATTAAAACTTAAAAAGTTGATCTTGTCTTGTCAAATTTTTTGATGTTGTCTTTTTTTTGGTCCTGTTTAGGGAGCTTTCAGTGGCAGAATCTGCTGTTTACAGATGTTGTGGGTCTGTTGGCTTCTTCAATGCAGTGGTTGGAAGTTGAATGTGAGGCGAGAGAGTCAGCACCTCTGTGTTTAGGGACCATTGGTACATTTGTAGAGTGGCTGGGCTTAGCCTTAATCGTAGGGTGAGGAGCCGATGCTCCTTCAGATCGAAAGGAGCCAGATTTGGGCGCCTCTGTTTGGAGGTTTTCCAGGCACGTCCAACCAGGAGGAAACCCTGGGGTAAACACAGAATGAAGCCTCAGGATTAACTGGAGAGCATTGCTGGGGAGAGGGACCTGAACTCTGATAACCAGAAGAAAATGGGTAGATGGATGCATGTTGTTGGGGCCTAACACTTGTCTCCTTTCTCTAAAGTGGCTTGTTATGCAGATAACGCTTCCAAAGGCTATGGATTTGTGCGGTTCAAGACTCAAGGGGAAGCGGAACGCGCCATCCAGAAAAAAAATGAACGGCGTGCTGTTCAATGGCCAAAGAATGTAAGTCAGTGTTTTAACTTGTTTTGGTACCAACTAATGTGTGTTAAATTAAAATTATACCTGAAGACGACAGCAGGAGATGACTTGCTAGAGCTGAACAGTTACTGTATCTAATGCACAATAAAATGTAGCTAAATGTGCCTTTCTGAATGCAGAGTTGTTGATCACCTCAACAATATGCAAAGAGCAGAGAGCTGAGGAGGATGGCCAATCCAAGAAGAAGGGGGGGGCAACAGGTATGTTTCTGTAGATTCTTATTCATCCAGGTCATGGTGATCGTTGATGGTTTGAATCACAAGCAGCTGGACTCCTTTCATTGGTAGAATATATTTCACCTCTCATCAGGGAGTCCTCTAAAGGATGTCCGATTGACTGTTGGGACTGATGTATGTGAATGATGGGTAGTGGTGTAGACCCACACCCCCGTTTAGAGATTGTTGTTTCACTTTATCATGGATGGCTTCCTTAACTCCTCTCTCAAACCAGCTGTCTTCTCTGTCAGCATGTCAACGTTGTCATCTTCAGAGGAGAGTCCTTGGCCCTTTAGATTCACATGGACTGCTGAGTCTTAGCTCTCCTGGTTGTCTGGTCGGATCAGTGACTTATCCCAGTGTTCATCTGCATACACCATCTGTATCATTCTGTGTTTTGGTGTTTTTTCCTTAGGGTGAACCAGTTTTCATTGAAGGGTGTTGCTGGGTTTGATGGGGACTGGGATGTTTGGAGAAGATTCTTCGATTTAAAGACTCAATGTACAAAAAAACCCTCAGGAAGTTAAATCCAAAGTTACCCAGATGTCCGCTAGAACTGAGGAAGCCTCTTGAATGAGAGCTGGAAAATCTTCAATGTAAAAAAAAAATTCCTTTTGCCTCTGATTTAAGCCTTTGAGGATGGGAAAATTGATTATTGTATGTAATTCTATAAGATTATTCCTTTATAAAATGGCTTGTTTTAAAAATGCAACCTTTCCCTTATATTCAGGGCGTTAATCTCTATGTAAAGAATTTGGCTAATGAAATTGACGATGAACGCCTTTGAAAGCTTTTCTCACCCTTTGGTACCATCGACCGTTTCAAAGTAAAACCTCTCATGTTCATGCATCTTCATTTCCTGCTTCTAATCTTCTAGTGGTGTCCCGGTTGGTTTATTGTGACTCGCTCTCAGGTCATATTGAGCGGATGGCACAGTAAAGGCTACGGCTTCGTCCGCTACTCGTCCCCGAATGAAGCAAACAAAGCAATGGCAACAATGCAACGACACATCGTAACAAACCGACCGCTGTCATGGCCCTGGACCAGCGCAAAGAGGAGCGTCATGCCCATCAGACCAGTCAGCATGTACATGTAGGCAAAAAAATCAGTCAGTCCTAACCAAATGGTTCTGTCTAGCCCAGGCCCACGCGGGCCAAGAAAAGTGAAAGGCCACAGCGTGAGTATCCTCTCTCCATCACTGTTACTAATCACTGCCTTTCCAAACGCACATCAGGACATGACAACACAAAACGTGATTGCATTTACGTTTTTAAGTCCTCTTGCAGCGACTAAAACGGGGTCCCAACCCGTCGCCACAGCTGCTGCAACTACCACTTTGTTGCAGCTAGTTGATCAGTCAAAAGTGGATGCAAGAGTCAACCACACCAGCAGCACATGACCACTGAGTCAGAATCCATCAAGCAGCAGGTAAGGAACATTTCTTTGTAACTAACCATCAACACCTGCAAATTTGGATGTGCTCTGGTGAACTCGTCTGCAAATCACATCACAATCTGGTCCACGTCAAGGTCACTTGGTTCCTTGCACTTAGCCATTTTTTCTGATGGTCTATATTCACCTCTGCCAAGGAGGTGAAATTCCATGTCACAACATGACTGTGATCCCCATCTACAAAAACGCTGTAGTATGCACACCAGACCAGCAGATGGAATCCTAACCTCAATCAGCAGCATGCACCTGTGAACACTGTGGTATCCAGAGACAGTTTGGCCTTTAAGACAGCTTAAAGGATCTTCTCAAGGTCAACTTGTGTTGATGTTTTGGTTTTCCTGACATGAAGCCTTTTTCTTTGTAGGTGGATGAGTTGGCGGCTGATTTGTGGACGACAGTGTCAAAGAAGCGGGGGTGGTAGAAGCATTAAGCTGGTGTCCCACATGTCGAGACACGGTCAATAAAGACAGTCAGTACAGAATCAGTAAAATACATTCTGGGAAGACCTTAGATAAATAGTCAGTAAATAATCAGTAAAAAAAAACATTAAATACAGTCTATAAAGACCACATATATACAGTCAGTAAATACAGTCTATAAAGACCACATATATACAGTCAGTAAATACAGTCTATAAAGACCACATATAAATACAGTCAGTAAATACAGTCTATAAAGACAACAGATAAAGACAGTCAGTAAATACAGTCTGTAAAGACCACAGATAAATACAGTCAGTAAATACAGTCTGTAAAGACCACAGATAAATACAGTCAGTAAATACAGTCTATAAAGACCACAGATAAAGACAGTCAGTAAATACAGTCTGTAAAGACCACAGATAAAGACAGTCAGTAAAGAATCAGTAAATACAGTCTGTAAAGAATCAGTAAATACAGTCAGTAAAGAATCAGTAAATACAGTCTGTAGAGAATCAGTAAATAGTCAGTAGAGAATCAGTAAATACAGTCTGTAGAGAATCAGTAAATACAGTCTGTAGAGAATCAGTAAATGCAGTCTGTAGAGAATCAGTAAATACAGTCAGTAAAGAATCAGTAAATACAGTCTGTAGAGAATCAGTAAATGCAGTCTGTAGAGAATCAGTAAATACAGTCTGTAGAGAATCAGTAAATACAGTCAGTAAAGAATCAGTAAATACAGTCTGTAGAGAATCAGTAAATACAGTCAGTAGAGGATCAGTAAAAATACAGTCAGTAAAGAATCAGTAAATACAGTCCGTAGAGAATCAGTAAATACAGTCAGTAGAGAATCAGTAAATACAGTCAGTAGAGAATCAGTAAATACAGTCTGTAGAGAATCAGTAAATAGTCAGTAGAGAATCAGTAAATACAGTCTGTAGAGAATCAGTAAATACAGTCTGTAGAGAATCAGTAAATACAGT
>VRLP01009914.1:0-11280 GCA_009660295.1 Lophius piscatorius
AAGTTTTAAGTCCTTTTTTAAATGTGTCAGTCGTCTGTGGAGCCCTGAGATGGTCAGGGAGGGCATTCCACAGACGAGGGGCAGCAGAACAGAAGGCCCGATCTGTGTCATTACAATGTCATTATACGAGTAGTCTGCATCTTGTAACTTCATCACCCATTGCTGTGATGCTGTTATGTGAAAAAAATGTTTTCTCATAGTTCCTGCTGCACAAGACTACAGCACTGTAAAGAGCAGAAAATGCATGCACTCAACTCATGCAATCTACACCCAGAAATACCTCTCAAGAACAGCGAAAACAAGGGTTTTGCTAAAAAGGTCGGCATCCCCGACACCATTGAGAAATCGGTCATAGTGCACATGGACCTCCAGAAACTATTTTTAAAAAACTGTTTGGCATGGCAGGCCAGTAATAGGCAGAATACTGCACTGTACTTAAAATGAGAATAACAAACATCAAAGTTCAAAAATCATTCTGAAACAGGCTGAAACATTTTTCGTGACAAACTGCCAACATTTTATCTTAAATAACAAAACACAATAAGACCGTAAACTTAGGCCAAAGAGTAAGTTGATGTGATCCCTTTTGAATGAAATCTAAGATATCATGAAAATACACACAACCAGAAATGTATGCACAAAAGCATAGTAGGAAGGATAAAACCTGGGGACATGATTAGAATAATTATCTTTTTTATTAACGACTCATCTCAGCGTACATGATAAAGAAACAAATTCAGGCCACTCTTGTTGATACACTTGTGTCGAATGGTGTTGAATAAGTTGTATCAAAGACGAGCTTCACTTCAAGTCATTTAAAGAATTGAAATGCTTACACAGAAAGGTAATGTATTGTAAATACCCAGAATGAGTTAGAACTGTTTTTGAGTCAGTCTGGATGAAACATATTTTTAAAACACTGGACAAGGATAAGTTTAAATTATTGACAGTATTAAGATGATTAAACCTACCTGTAGGTGTGTCCGTCACATAGACATTGATATATACAGGCTGACAAGGAGGCAGCCAATGTGTGCAACACATAGATCTGAAAGAAGACGAGATACATCATAAAACATGAATACTATTTAAGATGCATGACTGCAACAAAACATACCTAAGAGAAAAGAATTAAGCTTTAAATGGCAAAGCCAGGATAACTGTATCCAGGCTGGTGTTGTCAGTCATTGCACATATTTTCATTATCATTGTCCATCTTCAATAAAATCTGAGAAATAGCCTTTATACGCAAAGGAAATATCCAGCAATGTAATAAACTGTGCCAGAGGTAGTAAATGATTAGTGAGGCAGTCTCACCCCATTGTTTACAACATCTGGATGCGGAGGAGAATCAAGAGCTTTGACCGTCTCCAAGATATCATGGGCCAGGTTGGTGAGGTGGACAATGGGATTGGCCACCACTGTTTTCACGTTGGCCGTGCATGCCATCAGAAGAGGGATAGAGGCTTGTTGACAACATTGCACCACAGCTGATTGGATAGGTTCATCCTGTGGGGAGAAAAGGCTTTTATAACAAAAAGTCACATTCACACCACAGTAAATGTTAAAAAGAGTAAATATATTCAGTTTTCTCATTTCCTTTTTTAGATGGTAAATGAGACTGCCGACAAAGCTTGCATAGCAAACAAACAAAAATGTGTTTAAATGTGAAAATGCAAAGTTTGCACGAGCATTAACATGTCATACATGATCCCAACAACAACAGAGTGCATGGTGTGTTTACTACTGTATGTGAAAACAATGTTTTCAAGAGTTTTAAATTAATGATAAATAACAAAGACATGCCTGGATTTGTGTGTTCACGTGGCTCTCTGTGTAAGAATACCATGTTCATCATGCTCGATGAATTACATTTAGTTGTTGCCAACGTCTAAAAAAGCTTGGCTTATTGGCAAAAGTTTAAACAAAAGATTAAAAAAAGAAATATCTAGACAACTATGGAGAAAAATGTGACAACCCTGAGACTAGAATTGGGACAAGAAACAGATTTTTTTTCTTTTTTTAAATCAAAGCAGGGGAAACAGGAGAACTCAATGCCCATCCACTGTGATAAGAGTATAGAGCTATATTCCCACAGCAGCTCATTGAGTTGTTTACCTCCTAGAAAATGATTCAACCTTATAATAGTTAGCCCAAGGCAGGAAGTCCCTCAGGATCTCACAGGATCAGCACAAACTGTCGGCCTATTGCTGCAGGTTTGCAGACGATCACCAGTACACAAAAAGTAAATCTGAGTGAGTGTGTGCGTGTTTTGGGATCACAAGTTGCATTTAGACAAATTTCCAATTTTGGCTTGTTCGTCTTTCATGTGTACTTTGCCCCCTCATCTACTCAGTACCCTTCACTTCAAAGAGAATATCTGATCTCCTACAGAGCCTGTGCTGTTTGCTGGTGTCAACGTTTTTTACATGCAGCTGATGGATATTATATTTCTGTCTCCTGCTGAACTAACAATGGTTCCCGTCTGTCTATCAGTGTGCATCCAAGCATTACCTGGTGAGACTCTTGAAGCAACAATATGAGCTCCATGCGTACAGATGCCAGTCCTCCACCATGGGATCCATGTAAGCTGCAATAGCTCAGAAACATCCTCAGTAAGGGCTGGTTACTCTGGAGCCACTGTCTTCTGTTCTTCTGGCTGTCACCACGAGGACCCGAGGGCTGAAAAAACGATTTTTGCTTCATTAGTTTTCAATCACCAACCCTGTAAATATGCTGATGTTATCAAACTGGCTAGTGTCCAAACCCAAAAATGCTTTAAACTACTTTGTTTTACAATAATGCTCATTAATCTTTGACATAAACAACAGATTTAAATAACATTTTTAAATTAAGTTTGCCAGTGTATGCATATTTTAAGTTTGCTACTGAAAGTGAAACAGGAGAGCTTACTGACAGCAGCATGTTAGCACTGACAAAAACATTTCAGCAAAATCTGAAAACCGTCATCTGAATTTCTACAACAGCAAGTGAGGCCGCAATTTCTCTTTATAAAAATCTCACAAATCTAGAAGCAGTCAGTTATATACACCCACCTGTTCCTCCTCCACCAAAGCAGAAACAGGGGCATCACCCTGGATACACAGCTTTGGCAAGCAGGGCTTGTAACTACAGCAACGCTGGAGAGCCACCACCTGGGGAAAATACAATCTTATTTCAGATATAAAATCTTCATAGAACATGAAAACTGGAGAGTTGGTTGGGAGTTATGTAAAGTAAATACACTGATCAACCATAACACTAAATCAACTGTCTAGGTCCCCTATTTAACATAAAAACAGTTCTGTTGATGCACTGTGGGTTATGACACCTTCCATCATCAATCTTTTGCTGCAGTAGCTCTGCTGTTGGTTTAACAACACGGGGTAGCCTTTGCTCCCTTTAAAGTAAAACTAAGGGCTCAGCCAGACTAAAGCCTCGACACACAGACAATTTATTACATTGACAAGTGTTTAAGTATGCGAGTGTGTGTGCGAGTTATTACCTCTCTCTCTAACCACTGGTAGAGCTGGTAACGCAACTTCCCCCCCTCCAGTTCATACCCCGTAGACAACGTCCGGAGCTCATTGGTCATTATCTTTAGGCAGGCAGTGAATTTCAGCTGCGCTGCCAAGATGTCGTCACAAGGAGCTATGAAGTCATTGCTGTCCTCGCTGTGCACTGCCATCACAGTCTCCATTAGTGGAGACATAGCATCCTGTGTGTCCTGGAACACGCTGCTGCTGTTTCCAGTTCTATAGTTCTTTGTATCTGCAGTATCTTCTTCCTCCTGATCATTTTCTTCATCATCTTTGTCACTCTCCCACTTCAGGTCAAGGGGATCATCCGGGAGTGCCATTGATGGCTGGCTCCAATCAAAACTTAAGACTGAATCTGAATGGCTGTTGGATAAGCTGTTTCCACCTGACCCAAAGCCATTGAGAGCTGGCTGAGACCAATCCGGGTCAGATATTTGTCCATTTTTACTTCCTTCACTTTGTTCAGCCCAAATGTCTGTATCCTTTTCATTGATGTGTGAGGAATGCTTTTGGACTTTGGGCATCTTGGAGAGAACTTCAAGTGCTAGCATGGGGCACCCAGCTTGCAAGTGTGTGTAAGCAGCTGTGAAAAACAGTCTTCTCTCTTGCAGGCTAATGGAATCAGCTGTGCGAGCCTCAGCAGTCAAGCCAACTCTGGCTTTGTCTAACGAGCCAAAATGACGGCGAAGGAGGAGTGGGTGGGTACGAAGGTAGGTGTAAAAGTTAAAAACCTCTGGATTACATGTAGACACAGGATTGTAACCTGTCATTGAAGCAAAAAGACAGAAAATTGGATTTCATGTATGTCTGTCATATTTTTCTTACAGTACCAAGAAGGACAATCCATGTCATTTGATTAGATACAGAAATACCAATAGAAAGAGACAAAGTTTGCTTCACAGAATCCTTGATAAGCTTGGCATGCAGCTATGTGAGTTACATTTTGTTGTCACTTTAAGGCAGAGAAATCAGTTGAAAATAGTAGTTTAAAAAGAAACAGGTTTTTAGAACATGGCTGTTAGAGCAAAAAGTTATGCTTTAAAAGTTATCTCTTTTTGATGCCTTTTTTTTTTTTTTTAAACATAAAAATGATTTAATATTTTCTATGCTATAAGCACATAATTAAAAATTAAATTAATAATATACAAATTCATTATGAACTTGTAGCACATGTGTGTTCATCAGAGAAAGGTTAATTCAGGTCAGGTAAGTCCATTTCTACATTTGTTCAAAAGGCAACTACCATATACAATACTTGTTTTCATAAATAGTTTTTTTTTACTTTACTCGTAAAACTACAAGTACAGTATACTTCTTTTTTACAATTACTTGTGCAATTTCACATTCTTTACGGACCCAAAAGTGACAAAGTTGGGTCATTGAGTAAACTAAACATCACAGTGCAAAGTCACTATTCAAATTAAGTAGTGCACTTTTATTATATTATTAGACATTACGTATTCAGAAATCTTAAGGGATTCTGACAGTACAGACTACATCTACTATGACTTTTTTTTGTCAGATTATCTTTAACATTTTACAGTCAGCTTCAAGTTTTTCCCTCAATGTATTTCAAAACAGAACCACTTGGTTTTGTTCTATTTTTTTACACCCATAGTTACTGCAATTGATCTATGGATGTTTCATCCTTAGTACAAAATCTAAAAATATGCTTTATTTTGCATTGTCATGATATAAGCACTATGCTGGTGGGCTGGCTTCAACTTAATTTGTTGAATACCGAAATAAGGGTAAACTATTTATTACAAAAATAAATGTGTCTGTGGTTCACGGTAACAAATCATTACAACGGTGCTTTAACATAGAGGTCAATTGAAAAAGATAAAACAATGAGCATAAAAAGCACCATAGACATACCAGCATCATATTTGCCCACATTGGATCTTACGCTGTTGTTACCAGCATGCTGCTCGAGCAGAGTGTCCAAAGCCTTACTGTAGTCCTCCAGGACCCAGTGGGCCATGCTCCTTAGGAATGGGTCATGGTGGGCTTGAATCTGAAATATACACTGCGTTACAATGGCTCGATTGGTTATTGTAGTAAATTGTGTCCAAAAACACTGACAATGGTGATTAGATTTGTCATAGAGAAAAAAATTGCTTTTGAAGGTGACACACAAACTGTTTACCTGTTTGTCTTGTCCCAGAACATGTCTTTGGAGGATCTTTTTGTAGGTGGATGATGTCTCAAATTCAGAGTCATACAGTCTAGAGATCACCAGGGCGAGCTGTAGATCCTGCATTTTCTCTAAACACACCTAAGGGAGGGATGAGACATTCGGTTTCTGATTTATTGGTACCGGACTGAAGAGATAAGACAAAAAAGCAGACCAGGCATGTCCAGGATACAGAGAAGTCCAGGTAGACAAAAAAATTTCAGAAGTTGCAGCATTTTTGTTTATCTGCTTAAAGCTTAAAGAGCAAAAACTGGAAAAATACCACAAAAAAAAGAAAGGGTCTAAGTACACTGTATGGGGTAGTGGATAGTCGAAATTGTTGTTTCTCTCAACTGCTAAGGTGTGAGGTGCATTTCAATGAGACTACCTCCTAGGCACAGAGATGAAGCAAAGTCAACGATAGCTCTTTGCATGGCTGACACTGCTCATTTCCATAAAATGCTTACAGAGGCTCCCCTTACTCACACAGATGAAATAAAGTGATTCAATTCCCCTGGGACTTTCTGAACAGAAATAACCTTGATGAATAAGAGATTAAAAAAAAAACACTGTGCAGACATTTATAAGTCCTGGTGTTTGAGCAAAAAGATAGACAACTGTCGTTTTTGTGACTCAATCGAAGTCAGATGTCAAGATTACATAAAACCAAACCAAATTTATGAACATTTTCAATAAAAATGAAATGATGTATTTCCTGCCACATAATACTTGTTCCTAATGCGCACACTTTTGTAAGGAGTGTCTTTCATTAACACAATGATAGATGGGTGAAATGAAAGTGTAATAACACAAAATAAGCTTCAACATTTAATAAGCTGAGTAGTGACCAGTGTTTTAGACATTATTATGAGAGTCAATCAGAAACTCAGCCCAATCTGGGCTTTCTCTTCCCGCCTAACCACAAGTTCTCCTCCCATTAACCTTAGCTCTCACCGCATTCCACTGCTGGCACCATGGCTTAAGAGAAGCTAACTGCTCTGCACAGACCAGCACTGCCCACTGTATCCCCTTCTAGCATCAGAGGACATTAAATCTTAGTGAATTCATTTTATTTTTGATGGAAATGCCCCTGCTGGGCACCCTAAACTTATATTTGTTTGTGCTAACCAATTAGTATCAGATTTCTTCATAAACTTGGGGCAGTTCAAAACAAATCTTACTACTATAATAACAATACATGGAAGAAGAGGAGATGTAAGTATTTATAATGGATTTTGCTCTGTTTAAATGGAGATTAGAAACAAATATAAATACAACAACTTTCAAAGCATATACAAATTGTATGCTAATTGTAGATGTAATTTACCCCCCATAAAACTGATTTGCATTAAGAGTTGTGTTATTAGTTACTTTATTAATAATAATAATAATAATAATAATAATAATAAATTTCATTTATAATGCACTTTACATTTGGATCAAATCTCAAAGTGCTAATTATATTTTAATATAATTGTTGGTACAGGAGTTGTAAAAAGGCTAGTTTTGCCAACTGTAGATCACGAAATGAGCCCTGAGTTTTCTATTGCGTCATGTATGTGACGTCTAGCTACAAGAGGGCAGACACATCATCATAGGAGTAACATTTGTGATAGTAGTATATATAGTTATAGTTAAACCATCGCTTATTCCTTCATGAGGCGGATTCACATCAGTGCCCGATGCTGAACTGATAAAAAAGACACCAGAACTGTAAACATTAATAAAGAAACTACTTGAGAAGCAACACTATTGTTGACCTACATTCATGTATTCAAGTAATGAGATTTATTTTATTTTTTTAAGATGTATATGTGCATACACTACAACAAAACGAGGAAGTTTAATCATGCTTTTATCGCAATAAAAATGATTGAAATGATTGGAAGCTACCATATGGAGAAAGGGGTCTAAAGAGAAGTCTAGTTCTCTTGGAAGGACCGTCACGCTCTTATACAGAAATTCCTAAGAGGTCACCTTCATTCACTACTACGAAATCTGGAACATGGAAAAAGGATAATCACACGTGTTTGTGTCTAACTGTGTTACTTCGATATTGTCAATTATTTTTGCTTTACACAAGTCCATAACCATATTGAAGCAATAGTCATTTCATTATGTTATCATAATGTCTTGGGATCAAATCTTGTCTAAACATCATAAAATATTTCATCATCATAGAGTAACCCACTACTTTTTATACCTGAATCACATACATGTATCCATTTATCCCACCCGCTGACAGGTGCCATGGTAACCAGATAATCCTTGCATGCAATGAAGCAAAGTCGGAAGCACGCCCATTCGACATACCCCCAGAAAGAGGGAGGCTTCTCTAGTCCCGCCCCTTCATTCAAGTTGCTTAGAATTGGTGTTAGACCAGGAAGGAAGAGAATATGTGTCTATCATCCAGAGGATAAATGTATAACCGGCGATACGGACATTTTATTAAAATAATTTGAAATGGATATTTACTTGTGTAAAAGGGCTATAATATTTCACCTTTTCTGTTTTTCCATTAATGCTAATAATAATGGTTTTCTGCATTAATTCTCAAACACAACTAAATATACAACATATAACAGTTTTTGAGAAAACATGTTCAGTTTGCGTGTGTGATAGTGTGATCTTCACTATCTACAAACAGACGGACGAGGCCTATTCCTATAATCCCCATCCACTTTGTAGTTTAGGAATAATAATAATAATATGCAAATTAATGTTTATGAAATTAAAGTAGCAATTGATGAAGCTTTCATGGGAGCATGGTCCGGCTGGGTTATGTGACACAATGCTATTGGAAATCCTCAGCAAAGAAGTTAAGACAGCTACACCCAGGAGCCAGATGTCAACACTGCTGTAGAAATGTATTACGCCATTTTAATAATAAAACTATGCTGTATCACTGATGGCAAGTTCTGCTTGTGAATGTGTTTTCTCTGCTTTTCACTATCTCCTCAAGTTCTGCCGTTGATTATGCTTTTCACTATGTCCTCAAGTTCTGCCGTTGATTATGACTGTTCAATGAATGTACTATAATTACAGATATATTGCAAATAAAAATGGGCAGTACTTCATTTATATAGCAGCACATTTTCTAAGTTAGGATCAGCGAGATACCAAACTGAACTTCCTTTTACAAACAGGTTTTCATAACATTTTCAACTTGCCTCAATGGCATCTTTCAGAGAGCCGGCGAGAAGGAAGAAGGCTGCAGAATGCTCAAACCGCTGCTTTCCCAACAGAGAGAAGGCATTTTTCAGTGCTGCTTTCCTCCACCGGTCCTCATTGAAGTTGTTGTGGAAAAACTCAGTCATCTTGGTATTCCTCTGCGACCTTAAGAGACAGCGAGAATGGTTTTGGAAAAAAATAATAATTACTTTTTACATTCTGTATGTCTCCATTAAGTTGACAAAACATTTTTCGGTTCAAGGTAGGGGCAAATATTGTGATGGGTTGTGTCTGCAAATGTGCATTTGTATTTCATGCGCAACACAACATCAGTTTTGCTTACCTGTACAATCCCCAGACAACAGCCTTCTTCTTTAGTGCAAGGTAAAATATAGCTGCATCCAGAGGATCATTATTTCTCTGTAAAGACACCCTAGCAACCTGACAAATGCAGAAAAATAACGTCAATGTAGGCCTCCAAAGCTTATAAAGTTTAATGCACAGAAAAAAGTTGTAGCATTATGGGTAACGCCAGGGAGTGTCTCAAAATCTATTAAAGTTCTGTATTTTATAGCAGCCTCAGCAAGGTTTCAATTTCATCCATCTTAAAATACTACCCAGATAACCACATTTATAAGTGAGAATGAAACTGTTGTGAAAACCTCAGCTAAGGTCCACAAATCCCACACATTTTTATTCAAAGCAAAAATAAAGACAAATTAGGTTGGTTGGAGAAATTAGTTTAGTATGTAAACATGCCTAGTGAAAATTAGTCAACATGAAAGACAATGAAGTATCTAGGTTTTTTCTGTACTTAACTATATATTTATCTCTTAAATTGTATCTACAAAGGTTGTAGTTTATTTATGATCAATGTTTTTACCTCAGTGCATTTAGATTTTGATCTGGACCTGCATCACATTTTAACACATTTAAACAGTGATCAGCCTTAACATTGAAACTACCTGCTTCATATTGCGTAGGTCCCCTTTTTGCTTCTAAACATCTCTGTGATGTCACTGTGTGTGCTGACATCTTTCTATCCCAACCAACATTAACTTTTTCAACAGTTTGTCCAACAGTAGCTCTTCTGCGAGACTTGACAATATATGTTAGCCTCCACTCCCAACACACTCCAATGAGTCAACCATTGCAGACTGGGAAAACCCACAAGATCTGCAATTTTAGAGATGCTCTGACCCAGTTATCTAGGAAATGATATTTCACCCTTTGTATAAGAAAAGTGTAATACAAAGAGAAATCTAAGTTTAAGACAGACAGACACCTAACTTGATAATTATAAAAGACCTACGTCAGTAAATACCTCACCTTCTCAATACACCTGCGTAGCTTGTTGGTGCTGCGCAGCCACCAGCCCACACCCATGGCACGCAGCTCTGGCCAGGTGGTCTCTTCCTTTTGTAGGGCAGGCAGCATGTTCAGCAGCTCCTCCTCGGCTTCAGAGTGGAAGGCCCAGGCGTAATGACATGTGGACAGGCCTGCAGAGAGGAGAAAAAGGACATATGGTAAACAGGAATGTTCTGTATTAAATAGGACAAATATTAAATCCTAGTTTTAATAGGAATTGAACATGACAACAAAAGAATACTTTACCTTGTCTTACTAACTGTGCTCGGTGAGCTGGAGGCAGGGAGGTAGAGAGGAAGGTGTGGAGTCTGACAGCCAGCAAAAACTTCAGACCACACTCATCCAATGTGTCTCCACCTGGGACATAACAGACAGCTCCTATTACCATTTCAAAACTTCATTACATGTGGAATCTGCGGCTCTATGACTATACAAGAAAGACTATCTTTTTACTCCTCTGAGGTACCTTTGCTCTTGCCATGAATGTCTACATCTGTGCTTGTGGTAGCGATAGTGTCTGCCAGCGCCATGAGAGACATTTGCTCTATACGGGTTAAGCCTGGCAAACTGGAATGAAGGAGGTGACTCGAGAGAACCTGGGCATGTTCTGGACCAAAGTATGTTGGACTGTACTGAGAGAAGTCAATGACCTAAAGATGAGGACAGGATAGAAGACAGTGTTGGTAAAATTAATCATAAGGCGTTTCATTTTTGCCTAAAAACATATAAAAGAGGTGGGGAAATGGTAAAAGGAGGAACATTTTATATTCATACATATTGGATATATATATATATATACACACACATATATATATATATATATACATATACACACACATGTATATATATATATATATACATATACACACACATATATATATATATATATATATATATATATATATATATATATATATATATATATATATATATATATATATATATATATACATATATATACATATACATATATATATACATATATATATATATATATATATATATATATATATATACATATATATA
>VRLP01009915.1:0-11280 GCA_009660295.1 Lophius piscatorius
AAGGGATCTATCTAGTTTCTATCATATTTTACCCTAATAGTTCATACTTTACTCTTTTTTCAGAAGCAACTTCACATTTAGTTTGAGGTGTTCAATCAGGGGGATTGCTTGCACAACGCAGGTGAGTGTTCAGGAATAAACCCTTTCTGTCTGGAATGACAGCGTAGGCCTGGTTACTAGAATTATTATTATTCTTAGATTATAATCCAGCCATGAAATGAATGTCTGTATTAAAGGCCACCAAAATGTACGTATCAGTTGTTGAGCTCATCCACTGTTGACTGTTGATCTAAAGCCATGTGTGCTGTTTGAAGAACATCAAGAGCATCAATACATCCACCACTAAGTCTGTCTATTAATACTTAGTATATATACATTTATTTATTTTTATTACCTGCTGACTGTTTTCAAACTTGTAATCACAACGGATCTTTAGGAGTTAACACAAAATTGAAGCAAAGCACCAACTATTGGCTTTGTGAAACCTCTACGTTGACTTCCATTGTCCAACGTAAAGTTAGCCCACAGGAGAGAATGTCCTTGGGAACCGCGCAGAAAGGGTCTCTTCAGAGACCTTGTCTAGTAAATTGAATGGTGTGGACAAGTGCATTAGCGGTCGCCTGGTTGTTTAGTAGGCTGAGGGTAATGAGGAAATCAATGCACCGCATTCACCGCATCTTTATTCAAAGATTCACAGCATGGAAAGATGAATAACATCTCCAGCAGCGGCGCTCGCTGAACGTCAGCGCTGATAACGTCTTTCTAAAGGTTGCGTAGCAGACACGACACTGGCTAGCTCAAATCTGAAAGCCTCGACCGTCACACCTCAGGAAGATCAACAAGGATGATGAGATGACCAGTTAATTGTTACTCTCCTATAGACTATCCTCAGGCTTGTCGATATTTGCTTGTAGCAGCTCGTGGGCTTCAATTAAATCTAGATTTTAACCGACCTGGTTTTAATCGACCAGTCTCAATGAGAGCTAGACCTGCTGCTTTTACTGGCCCACCCTTGTTTTTTCTCTCACCCTGCTCCACATGCATACAGTACCATCCAGTCCAACTGTTCATCCGGTGCAGCGTCACAAGGAGCTGGAGCCTATCCGAGTTTACATGACACAAGAGGCAGGTCATACCCACAATTCACCAGTTCATCACCGACATGTTCAAACAACCATTCACAGTCACAGGCATTTTACAGTCACCAATTCAACAAAAGCAAATTCCATGTATTTGGACAGCAAAGGGGGGGGGGGGCTTACCCATCCAGAAGGGAACCCATACAAACAGGGATAGAACATGCAAACCATGCAAACATGCATATTTTGAGTCGAATTTGCCTCGTGAGCTCTCAGTGTTCCGTCCCACTTCTACTATATATTATAGATTAACGTTTTCATATCACTTGGAGCATATTGCCGCTGACGGACAGGCTGAGTGTAGGCCGAGCTTTGACCCAATGAACAGACATTGCCCTCTTTCAGGCTTTAGACTGACGCCTGCATTGTTAGATTCGGTGAGTCTTACACATTATAATGACGCCCAAACTGAATCAAATATCAATGAAACGGCCTACATTATTACTGAAAAAGACACAGCTGCTGAAAAAGACGGATGTTCCCTGCAGATTTTGAATCTTCAAATATGTTTTTGTAAATATGGCTAGACCGCTGCTATTTTCACGGTCGTGTCTAGTTTCTCCCTTTTCAGATGTTCTCTGTGAGCACTGCAGATTTTTTCTATTCCGGGGGACAGGGATTTCTTCATCCTGATGCTTTTTAGACTCGTCGTGGATTTTAACAGCGTTGATCTAAGCCTCCATCCTCTTTGTTGCAACAACGTCATAAAGCTTCAATGTCACGGCCAGCCTGTAATTAAATTAATTCAAGTAATTAAAGTAAGTTTCCCCCTTAAGTCTGTGATCCTGGAGACTACGAAGCTAACTTTTTGATTCTAATGTCCGACTCTCTTCTCCGCAGTCCGACTCCTCACGCAGCATTTTGATTGGCTGGATAGACGTCACATGGGAGGAGCCGGAAACACAGCCGCTAAACAGTCGCTAGCTCAATTCAGTCACAATGAGAAAACTTCGCTAAAAAATGTCAGACTGATGAACTGGCCAAATTATCGTACATTTGGTGAATTTTGGAATTATTATTCATACATTGTACAGAGGGTGAAATGATCGTACAAATATGATCATTATAGTACAATTATGATCATTATCGTACAAATACAATAATTATCGTACGTGGCAACAATGATGCAAACTCTACACATAATAGCTTTGCTGTCCCCTTTAACCCACCCCTTTAACGCTCGCACTGTATTGCTTGAAATCGATCATTCTTGAGGATGGAAAGTTTTGATCACATCAAAAATTCTGAAGGTTGAAGAGTTTGCAAAAATAAACTTAGAAAGCAAATAGAGACATAATTTAATAATTTAAAGATGGAGCGGGTGGCCACACTCAAGTTAGTAAATCTCTTTTTTTGTACTTTTTCCACATCATTTTCTTTTATTAGTTATGTCTGTTGACATTTGTCGTGTCTCACTTGGAAAATTGCGCATAAATGAGCTTTCATTCAGAACTTCCATTGTTGTTATTCACTTGTTTTTTGCGAAGGTTAAAAATGGTGATCACAAAGATTTGACCCCAAGCCACTGATGTAACCGATTATTGTGCCACGACCGGCGAGGTTTTGGTTCCACTCTGGAACCAGTTTTTCTGTTAAAGAGCCTCCCCTTTGTCTGTGGAAACACATAAAATTGGTTCCAAACTAGGCACCGCCTCCAAATCAGCCTTAGAACTTCCTTTGTGGGAAAGGGGATCCATCTCTTCATCCAAACTGGAATGTATTTAATCCCCTGTGTCAGAGATGTTGACGGTATGAGACCAAAGATTGGTGCATGATGTGCTTCTTTCAGCCATACACAAACACAAACACACGCACACACAAACACACACACACGCACACACACACACACATCTATGTTCTGTAATGAGAGTCGCATAATTAAGTGAACCTCAGGGCTTTGCAGAAGAAGACTCAGCAGTGCTTGTGCTTCAAAAATATTTGGAAGTAAAATAGTTCATGTGAAAGCTCTATACTTATACTTTACTTATAAATAAAGGAGCTATGCTACAGACAAGCTATGTGGGTCACCAAACAGTCATCAATCATTCAATTCTGCTACTGTTCAATTCTACTATGCTCAAGGATAGTCGGGAATATCATCAGTATCATAAAATCCGGTTTGCAGAAATCAGAATACTTCTGCACAAACATCAGTCTTGGTAAATGGTTAATGGACTTTACTTGTACAGTACTTTTCTAGTCTGCTTGACCACATGAAGTGTTTTACAATGAGCACTCAAGGACACTTCCACATGTGGACCGCAGTGGCCGGGAATCGAACCACCGACCTTCAGATAAGTGGACGACCGCTGTACCTAGTGAGCCACCGTCGATAAAAATTCCTGTTGGTTTCTTCATTTTTACTGAAACATTTGTTGATTTATAGGCCTTTGTTTTCATTTTTTTGCCTTTATATAACGCATACTGGACTGAGATGAGACCGAAGTCTCTATGTGAGCCATGATCAGACCATTTTTTTGTTCTGCTTACAATAAATCAGCAAGATTTGTTTTTTTTATTTGTGTGCCTTTAGCTTCATGTTTTTCTTGTATTATCTCCCATCATGCAAGGCTCCACTTAATGCCCTCTTTGTCAGATGTCCATCATTGCCAGAAGGTCCACATGTCTACCTCAGCTGTACGAATCCTGAAATATACTGAATATGCCGACCTTCAGAAAGCCCTTCTATAAATGACTCATTAATACTGTGCTGTCTCATATTGGTGCATTCATTTTACAAAATCTGCCTCTTAACATATGGATGTGATCCGCATGGGCTGGTATTTAACTTGAACATAAATAGACTTCATAGCTCGCAGACCTGACTGCTTGATGTGAGGGTCCTGGACAATAGGCATTACAGTTTTCCAAAACCTGTGCAAATGAAAATTCATCTTCATTATTCATGACATCAAACGGGGTTGGGGCCCAAAGCCGGCTCATTTGCAGCTGAATGCGGGAGGCAGTGGGGCCAGTGGCCTGTTTAGCATGTGTTTGTGTTGCGGAGACGGTGGAGGGATGGAGGAGGAGAGGGTACCAGTGGGCCACAGCTGGTGTGTCACAGTCTCAACCATTTACCTGCTGCTATCATAACTGACAGGCCGGGCCGAGACCAGGGACTAATAGTCTCTCTTTGGCTGAAGTTGAGGCTGTGGACTCAAGCACAGCCCTTATTACTTCTGGGTTTGCTTCTTTTGTCCACCTGAGCCAAAGCTGCCATCTTGTTTCCCCCACTGTCAGTCTGTCTGGTCACCTGTCTGCCCTGATTAATAGCAACAACTAAAACTCTTTAATCTACCCCTCAAATAGAACCATTTCCTCTCGCCTGTGGGGTTTTCCTTTCCCCTACCTCCCTGTATAACTCCATACTTGTTTGTGTCTGTATGTCCTCATGTATCAGTGTCTTTTCATGTTCTTGTTATGCTTTTGTTCCTTGAATTTCTGTCCTCATCTGCAGCTCTGTGAAACCAGCTATGCGTGTTTACTCTACCTGGTTCACCTGCTCCAGGAGAGCAGGCTGCCGGCAGCAGCTCCATCACTTCACATCCTCTCTGTCAGACCCGAGTCACTGCCAGGAGGACTGAACGTCTTCCTCCTGCCGTGCAAACATTGTCCGTACAGCCAGGTCACTTTCAGCTGAAGCCATTTATTCCATCTCTCTCCAGATCTATCTGACCAGTTGTGCGTGTTGACCCTACCTGCGTTCAGCTCCTGGTCTACCTGCTCCAGGAGAGGAGGAGAGCAGTCACATGACATTAGCTCTGTCAGATCTAAAACAAGCTGAGAGGCCGAGACAAGCAGTCGTCGCTTCTCCATCCGGCAAGACTTTGTTTTGCAAACCATTCGGCAGTAAATAAAAACAGATCCAGATCCAGCGCTGATTTATCTTCAAAAGTTGTTGAGCTGTATCCCATAAAAAATCCCCACTGGTGAATATATAACCATAAAAGTAAGTATTTTTAATGTGTTCATGATCAAATAGTCTTTATGACGGTAAAACTATATCATGTGTTATGTAACTATTACTTTAAGGTGCAATGACATATTGTGGAAACTGAGCTATTGATATTAATAATAATGATAATAATTATAATTATAGTTATTATTATTATTATTATTATTACTATTATTATTATTATTATAAACCAAATTTTATCCTCTATTAATCACAATTAGTCATAGACAGTACAACATAGTTGTTTTATTTCTCACTGAAGGCTCACTGAACTCTTTTCTAGTAACTTCTAATAACTTATTTTTTCACTGGAGAGCCTTTCCAGATATAATTTCAGCCTTAAAATATCTTAAAATAGTTTATTTATATATATATATAGAGAGAGAGAGAGATTTTTTTACCTTTCTGTGCATTATATATTTGTAACACAAGGTTGAAAAGTGTTCTATAAATAAAAATGATAATATTAAAATTACTACAGCCTATTCTGTTCACTGGCAGTGTTTAGATTTGACTAATGCAGAACATTTTAGACACGATGCCAGACACACAAACACACACACACACACACACACACACTGATCGAGATGACTTAGCACTCAATGTTCCTTGTTAGCGTATCAACGTTTATTGTGACGACTCTGCACTTTAACAAAGTCAGTAAAGATTCAAATGTGGACTTAATTTTGAGAACACAAACTCTGTGTTACCCACAGGCTAACATTCAGTTTCTTCCACAATGGGATTAAAAGATGAATCCTTTTGTTTAAATCAGTGCCTGATTCATGCAGACGCCGTGAATTTAAAGAATTTCTTCCCCTTTCAGAACTATACGTCCTTCTGAGTCCCAGTAGTTTCTCCAGGGTCTGAAGGGTATTTGTTGAGAAAAGATTTTATTCAGTTCTTTCACCTCAGCTTGTCTGGACTATTTCTGTTGGGCAGATTGTTCTTTGAAATACTCATTTCCCTTTTCATTCTAACAGTGTCCAGCCTCCACAGTGAATGTGCTGAATAGCACAGTTATTCCTTTAAAAATGCGAGAATGACTTTGAGATACATGGTATCTTCGTCATGTATCATCCATTGCTTGTCCAGTCAAGGCACGCAGCAGAATAAGGTTCCTGTGATCAAGGATAGCCACATCAGGCTCTTTAGAGGAGAATGAATCGTAGCCTAGAGACAGACCGGCGTGATGGTTGGCCCGCTGATGAATTCTGGTTTTGGATCAAATTCTCGGCTGGGAGTCAAACTCTCTCAATCAAACTCTTTTTTCCAGTGTTCCCGCTAATGAACGGCACTAATTGATTGAAAACGCTGGTGGGAGGGGACGAGCAAGCAGGGTGTTGTAGTGTGAGAGAGTGAAGGGGGTTGAACGGAGCTTGGATTGGGTCCAGACTGATGTGGGGTCCCACAATGGAGAGCCCCGAGTACGGTACCCAGGGGAGAGGATATATGAAAGGGTACAGGGGACACAGAGGACATGAAGGGACCCTCCAAACCCAGACCCCTGCTGAGGGGGAAAACACTTCACCGTTAAATACAATCATTTCTGTGAGTTGGATCATGTTGGGCATGTTGTGTCAATCATAATACAAATAAATCATGCTTCTACATTTAGTGCAGTGTTTCTGTGAAGTTCCAATCTGGAAGGAACGAGGAGACACAGCTAGATTTTACAAGATGAAGCAGGGATGTTCTGGGTCCATGAAAGAGGTTAGATAAATCAAACAAACTCTGCAACAACAATATTTAGCAAGCTAACTGACCATATGGACCTCACCCAACAGAACTCTGCAGACAGAACTCACCCAACAGAACGTATTCCAGCAGAAGAGGCATGGACCTCCAAAATACTTGTGAAATGGTAAAAAGAATAAAACATGTTAATTAAATCCCCGAAAAGTTAGGGATATTATGGGATCCAAAGATCTTTCCTGTTAGCGCGATAACCCAAAAACTGTTTCAAGGATCATTTTCAAATATTATACCCATATAGACCTTACTGCGAGATAGAACTGGATGTATTGGGGGAAAGGTAACTTGTATATTTCTGACACTAGGGGGAGCTTTTTGTGCCTAACTGTTCTACCAATCCAGTCCATATTTGGTGCATATGAATCAACTCAGGGAGATCTTTCTCGTATTTATTATATTTTAATCTTATAGCTCATATTTTACTCATTAGGGGGAGCTTTTCATGGAAAATGTTTTTGGACATAACTTAGAAAGTTAGCCTAGTTTAATAACATGTGAAACACAAAACTGATTTCAAAACTGGATTGGTCGAGGCTCGGGTTCACAAATACGTCACTGGTACTGTTAGCCAGCTGGGTATCGGTGTTAGCTATTGATGGAAAATGGCGAACTGAAAGGGAACGTTTGAAATACCAAGAAGTTGAAGAAATAAGAATACATCGTCATTTAATATGAAGTTCTACTGAAAGTCCTCCGACGGGTCCTCAAAAACCCATCAGCACCATCAGTCTCAGCAGAGTCATCAGTCGCCACCACCAGTATCCAGACTCCAATGGGGACACATACCAAGCTGCTGCTCAGGGCAGAAACCCTTCGATAACAGCCTCTAATTATAACACATCATCTGTTGTAATAAATCATTCCTCTTTTCTACATTCTCCATCTTTGCTAGTTTAGTTGATTTTAACATTAAAAAGTTACCCAAGCGCGTATGTTACAAATTGAAGGAATGTAAGTTCAACGAATGCCTGATAAACCATGGGAATTTGAAAGAAATTTAAAAATGTGTGACATCATTTGTGTTGTCATGATGTCATGATGTCTATCTAATCTAATCTAATCTAATGAATGCATCACATGACATTCACTGGAGAAAAGGATGTCTTCTTTTCTTAATAAATTCCTCACAAGCAGACAATCTTTGTTTCGTAACCTCTGAATTCCGCCGGCGGGTGGAGGGAGTCACCCAGCTCTGTGGAAAAATCAAATTTTACTGCTTGAATCTGCGATGGTGCGCTTTCCGACACGATCTGAAGCAGGTGAAAAAAGATCAACCAGCAAATCAAATGCTTTTTTTTGTTTGTGCTTAGCCGTGCACTTCTATCTTTACTATCACAGACGCACGGTTCACACTCAACCCCACTATCCTTTTCACCTTCGCTAATGGAAAAACCTCCAGAGAGCTGCTCCACGTCGGGCGGATATCTGGAAGGAAAAAGACACATTTTTCAGAAGCGCCGCCTCCAAAGCCTCCACTCGAACCCACTGAGGAAGAACAGACGGCGCTTTAATTTGGAGAAGTGGTAGCATGTCGGTATGGAGAGCCGCCATGTTAGATTTCCCTGCAACTTGTTAATCTGTTCCACCATTCTCTTATAGTTATAGAGAGTGTTTTTCTTTTTATTATGTAAGTGTCAGACGAAGAAAAATGAGTCTCGAAAGAGAGCAAAAGTGTGTAGCTGGTGAAACAATACATATTTTCTATTAGTACCGAGCAGGTATTATTAGTTATTATAACTATAATAATGACTAATAATAATTATTTATCATACCACTGACATCAACAGGCTGGATGTTGATGTCTGTGGTATGACCCTGAGTCACATGTATTTACATCCCATAAAGTCTGGGATATTATGGACCGAACTACAGGAGTAAAGTAGGATATTTGCATGAAATTTGAAATAAATCGAGCCAAAGCTTGAGAAACTATGGCGTGAAAATCAATCCAGTTAGTTCTCGCAATAGAGGTCTAAAATTTGAAAATGATCCACTAAATAGTTTTTGAGTTCTGCCTTGAAAATAATGATTTTTGTCAAATAAAATTGAAAAAAAAAGGATGAACTTAAGGAGTTACGTATCATATTTCTGATAGATCTCCTGGTTATGTCAGAGAAACTGTGTTTATCGCAAAAAGCGCCCCCTGGTGAGTAAAATACGAAATATTAAAGTAAAGCAGGATATTTGATTGATTGATTGATTGATTGATATTTTGAAGATAGATCTCCTCGAGCCATTTAATGTTAGTTGATACATTTTTAAAAACATATTTTATTGGTGCCCTTTCACCAGGGTGTATGAATATATTTAAGTCTTAAACCCTTTTTATATGCGCTTGTTTTATTAAGCTATTTTGATAATAATATTTTACTGTTTGGTATTATTCATAGAGTAGAATAGAATAGAATAGAATAGAATAGAATAGAAAAAACTTTATAAATCCCCACGGTGAAGTTTAGGTGTTACAGCAGCTCCAATATTTGTGAATATAGAGAATATACCAGATACACATACACACTAAAGACATTTTAATGACATACAAACATACATATAGAACATAAAAAATAAACAATTTGTATGTATACAGTATATAATTAGACATATATATAAATTAAGAGACATTTTAACATTGCTTTTGATCAACACTGCATCTTTTTGCATTGACACACGACAAATGTTATCACTGATTAATTCATTTTATATCAATTTATTTTGTCCTGCAGAGCCCTTTGTAGCTTCTTTATCTTTTTATTTATTTTTGTAATTATCTGTGTATTTGTTTCTTTCTTTCTTTCTTTCTTTCAGTAAATGGATTTTATTAATATTATTATTATTATCCTCATTATTGCATTTTGCAGACTCCTGTTTTTGCCTTTTTGGGAGTCATTTCATGTTTTAGACACAATCACTGCATCGATATGTTTAATGTCAGAAAAACCACGACTGGTTTTGCGGCTTCTCTTCATTTCTTATTGTCCATCAACCAGTTTTGCAGGCAGCAGCAAGAGAAGACTTGAAGAAGAAGACCCAAGAAAGGTAGAACTTAATGTAGATAAAATAGTAAAGCAGACGAGGGCATGGTCGGTTTATAAGAGCTGGACATTCTAATCAAGACAGCCTGGAGTTGAAAAAAGGAACAAAATAGGTGTGTGTGTGTGTGTGTGTGTGTGTGTGTGGGAGGGGTTTTCCTGCTTTAAGTATTTTTGATATGAAGCATTCTTCTTGTGTCACAGCCATTACAATATGTTACACACAAGTGTCAGGGACAGGAGTGAATGAATAACGCGGCACGCTATATGCAGACTGTGTAAAATTTTCACCGATATATTGAGCGTGCCACATCAAGGTCATTCCTATATTGACAATCTTTACATCTCAGACGTCATTCACCAGCGGGACAATTTACTGCTGAGTATCTGCTCTTCATTGGCCCATTTCACCTAATCCAAAACGGACACAACAAAACAAAATTGTTGTTTACACCTCCAGATGTTGGGTGTGTTGGAGGGAGCATACATTTTCAGATTGAGGTGACACAAAAACAGGATGTTAAGTGAAGGGGGAGTGTTCTGTTTGATCAGTGACCACATCCCTGATGTCTTAAAAAAAAAATGGATGCAGCTGATTCTCTCTGTGTGTGACGTGGAAGGTGGTCAGTTAGACTGTATGGAGGTCAGAAGCTGGAATCGCAGCATGCCAACTCTGTTCAAGTCCACCAAATCTGAGTATGAGGTGACAGCTTTTATTTATCATATAAAAATATCGAGCCTTTCTATTCATTTTTAAACAGAACAGTAAAAGGCTTGTGGGAATGTACATGAAATATGTTGAAAATCCATCAGAGTGCACAAAATGCAAATATTAATAGTAAAATGTTCATTTGGCCTTTGTCTGTGATAGACTCAATGGTCCTATTTGTGCAAGTCCAAGTCCTGCACTTGGGCCATATAGTTTTTATAGTTTTTATAGTTATGCCATAAAATTGCTTAATTATTGGTGCTACTGCTCACAGAGTATTTCAACTATTTTCTACCATTCCTTTAAGAAGTGTTGCACATTTTCCTCCTTTTTAATATTACTTTAGAAATTTAAACTCATGCAGCATAGAGCGGTTGGAACTGTCCCACCTTGAAAACACAAAAAAGGGTAATTACACATTTATATATGATATGATATTATAAAAGTATAGTAAGGGTCAGCATTTCCTAGTGACTACTCGGAAACTCCAAGTACAGCCTAAAAATAGTCCAAGGCAAATGGAGACAGTAAAAGGCCGTAAAAATAAAAATAGTTTATTCCTCTAGTATACAGTGAATTATTTCAAATAATGAAACAGTAAATCATTTCATTGGTAAATATTCGGGAAATATGGAAAACACAGAATATTTTACTGTAAAAAAAATACACACGTTTAAAACTAACAGAAAAAAA
>VRLP01009916.1:0-11276 GCA_009660295.1 Lophius piscatorius
AGTCCTGCGTCAGTCCTCTGTACTCCTTGTCGTCCCCGTCTGCGATGAGACCGACGATTGCGGAGTCATCAGAGAACTTCTGCAGGTGACACGTGGGTGAGTTGTAGGAGAAGTCTGCAGTGTAGAGCGTGAAGAGGAACGGAGCCAGGACCGTTCCCTGTGGGGCCCCCTTACTGCAGACAACCACGTCCGACACACTGTCCCGAGTCCTCAGATACTGGTTGGTCAGGTAGTCAAGGATTCAGGATGCAAGGTGCTCATCTACTCAGTTCCAGTTTGTCCCTCAGAAGCGTGGGCTGGATGGTGTTGAAAGCACTAGAGAAATCTAAGAACATGATACTCACGGTGCTTCCAGGCTTCTCCAGGTGAGAGCCCGGTGCCCGGTGAAGCAGGAAGATGATGGCGTCGTCCACGCCGATATTAGACTGGTAGGCGAACTCAAGGGGTCCATCGACAGGCTGAACAGTGGGCGGAGATGACCAAGGACCAGTTGCTCCAGGGTCTTCATCAGGTGGGATGTTAATGCCACCGGCCTGTAGCTGTTGAAGTCCTTGGGGTGCGGCGTCTTTGGGACAGGTAGCACACAGGAGGTTTGCCACAGGAGTGGAACTTTGCCCAGCTTCAGGGTCAAGTTGAAGACATGCTCCACAATCCCACACTGGTCTGCGCAGGTCTTTCAGGAGCCTGTAGCTGATGCCGTCCAGGCCCGTGGCCTTCCTCACCTTGATCTTCCTTAACTGGCTCCTCACCAATAATTAGAGCAACCTCAGTTTGCCCTAATGTAAATTGTTGAACATTATGCACTGATTAAACATTATCCATATATTCATCTGTCTTTTTCTAAATTCTAACTGCATTCTGCGCACTGGTGGTGCAACTGTGCGCTTCACCAATTAACCATAGGGTTACATCCTGGGCCGCTATGGGCTGTGCCCCGTGTTTTCTCACGGCTTGTGGGGTTGATATATATATATATATATATATATATATATATATATACAGGAAGAGAGAGAGGAGAAAATACCCAAATAAATGCATCGGGAGCTTGATAACATTCATGTTGAGCTCTCCTCTAAGAGAATACATTCTGTGTTTGTGTGCAGGTAAAGTGTGATCAGTATTGGCCCAGTAGAGGCATAGAGACATATGGGATGATCCAGGTGACCATGCTGGACAATGTGGAACTTGCTACGTACAACATACGCACATTTGCCCTCTATAAGGTTTGTTTATATGAAATATGAGTTTTCAGCATCTTTTCCCTAAAACACTAGACAAATGTGATATTTTAATCTTAAAACCCATTAAGCTCCTTTCAAACGGTAAGGGGATTTTTAACATAAGCCATCATGGTCATCATTTTGTTCAGAGCATATCTCGCAAACATACATATGGCTTACTATCTTCACCAAATTTTTATATGTATGTTAATTATTACTTAGCTGGATTTAGAAGATACAAGCATGGTTTGTAAAATAACAATTCAATACTATGGTCTGGTCTATAGTGCAAAAACTATTAAGAAGCCAAATATTCCTTAATATAATCAAATTGTCTCGTATTGACCATAAAAACCTACTACTGGAGTAGAGAACATAGGTCACATGTTTTAAAATGAGAAAATGTAAATAAATAAATGCTTAAAATTAGCAAATGTCATAATGAGCTTCCCACGACATGGAAAAATGCATAATCAATTTATGGATGGTTGCGTTAAGTTCTTTAAAAAAAAATCAACAACCACAAGATTGTCTTGCTAATATAAATAAGTGTATCTCAGTTACTAATTGAAACATAAGATGCATAGTTGTTGTTATATATCACACAACTCCAAAATTTCGTTAATTTTAGTTTCCGTTTTCATATGTTTAGGGACGAAATAGCTTGAGTGAAATGCTCTACAGTTAAAGCTTTCTTAAAGAAAACATATTGTCGGACAAAAATTAAGCAAGTATTGTTTTCACTACCAGAGATTCAATCTTAGCTAAATTTCAGTTTTATCTTTGAACAATTTTTTATTTGATGGATAAATTATCAAACTAGGTGCCCCACTGCCATCCCCTACAGCAAGGGTATATCCCAAAAAGCCACCCAATCCAACTTTGTACAAGTTGGGGAAGTTATGGAATTGTCAGTTTGATGATTAAAATTTATCAAATTACAAATGTTCGTTCATGTGTGCATGTGTCGGCTAACAGAGTGGCTCGAGTGAGAAGAGAAATGTACGACAGTTCCAGTTCATGGCCTGGCCTGACCATGGAGTTCCTGAGTATCCCACCCCAACACTGGCCTTTCTACGCAGAGTCAAGGCCTGTCATCCTCCAGACACAGGGCCCATGGTAGTCCACTGCAGGTAAAATGTGGTTCAGCATAAGAGGTCTCAATATGCCCAAACAAAATGTTTGTCAGATCCAACATAGTCTGCAAACATATTTCCAAAAGAACGTAAACCCCCACCAACACACAACAGTATCCTAAGCAGACATTATTTTGGTCAGATTCAATATGTTACAGAACTATAGAGGAATTGATTACAGACTCCTCTACTTCTTTATGAGTTATTGCCATCTGCCCAAAACTCCAATAATCACTCAAATACTTAGGAAGTATTCCTTTGCCCTCTTCCTCATCCTTTTTCAACTTCAGTGTCTTTGCTCAGCGCATGGAGAGAGCAATGCACTGCAAAGTCACTGTACTGCTTCAGATGGTTTACTTTATTTTATTTTAAATGTTATCCCAGCTGTCATAATTCAGAACAGATTTAAAAATGATGTTTGGATGAACTTAAATACATAATTTTCTAGTATAATTTGTCTATATCGCATTCTTGCGCATCGTCATAATTGACGTCACCACTCCAAAAGCTTCTACGTTTATTAGATTTAATTTTAAAAGCTGCAACTCTCGTAAGGTCCACAAAATAAATCCCCTCTAAAACTTACCTCTGGGTAAATTTTCTTGCAAATCCGCCCTGTAGGTTTAAATTTTGCTAGCAAACAAAAAACAAATGCATAGAGGTGAAGAGTCTTTCAAAGTCTGATGTGTTAGTGTTTGGGGGATGGCAGACCCCCGGGGCCTAGGGCCTGGCATCTTCTGTCCCCCCCAGGTGCGGTTCCTACAGGGGAACTCCCTCTGAGTCCCCTGTGGGAACCTCGGCCTGCTTTTTCGGTATTTGTTGCCTCTGTCTTCTCCATTGAATAGCGGGCTTATCCCGGGGCCTGTGTGGGTCTCATGTAAACTTGTAAACATGTATATCTATATTTATTTAACATACATAAATACATGTATGTATGTTACATGTATGTATATATTCATGTAACATACACTTAACATATATGTTACATGTGTAACAGTGTTACAGTGTTCTGATATCTGGTGGTTGGCGTTGCTTGTTATAGGATTTTCCTTTTTTTTGTGGTTTGTGCGACCTTAGGGCTCCCTGGAAGTTTGAGTCCCTCACTGCCTACCGCTGACGATGACATGACTTTGAAGTTACCTAAAAACCACATCAAGTTACAGCTACTTTAGCTCCCCATGGCTTACTGGACATTGTGGAGGCCTGGCTGTTGCCTATCATAATCAGTTAAAATGTAATACTATCAGATAACATCCAAAGCTTTATCGGCCCTAAGGTGTACACCCAGTTCTTGCTTACTGTACCATAACAATTCCTTGGTGGAGATACACAAATTGGACATAAAATACCAATCTTAAAATCAAAAGAAGATCATTTGATCTCATTTCCAAATGATCAGCCGTGAAACTTTACTTAAATTCTTTCACACACACACACACAAACACACATGCACATATTCATGCACAATCAGTCACTATCACTTTCATGGTTATATTGTTTATGTCATTGTTTATATTGTATGTCAATGCTGTTATTGCTGTTGTTGTTTGTTTTTGTTATTATTGTGATTGTCTCTCTTGTTTCGCCCTTTCTTTCCGCACTCTACCCACCCCTTCTGCCCACTCCCCACTTCCCTCTCCCCACTCCCCACTCCCCCTTTCTGGTCCAGTTGCTTCATCTACAACTGGATGAAAGCCAGTTACTGCATACCAAACGTACAATTTATTGACTAAATTCAATAATAAATGAAATGCAGATGACGCAAAACGATGAGAATGATAGAAGACTCCTGTGCTGAGAAAAATCTGTCTGGCACTGTAAGGCAACCAGACCTTCATACTGCATACCAAATGTACAGCAGTACATGTAGCAACTCCTTGTGTGTATGTTTCTGCATGTTATGTCTCTGCAGAAGAGTTTGTTTGTGTGTGTGACATTTCTGACCCAAAAGCACTGGAAACTTTTTGCTTGAAAACCGTATAAACACAGAGATTTTTGGATGCTGTTCTGTAGAGCGATGAAATAAAACAGGCACTTTTAGGGCCTATGATCTGGAAGAGGAAGAATGAGGCAAATGATGAAAAGAACATCCTGCCTACTGTGAAGTATGGCAGTGGTTCTTTGATTCTCATCCCTTTCTTTCCTCAGTTGGTCAACTCAGGAATTTTCCAGAACTGGAATATTCATTTTTAAAACTGTGCTTAGCTTTTGCATCAGAATGTGTCATACATACAAAAATAGGAGGTGCAAGAAGAAAATTCCAATTTACAAAACAGTGCTGTCACTGATCCTACACCAATTTTCCCTTCACATCCTATTAAGGTGGGATGGTACAGATCCCAGATACAGATGGTACAGAAATACCATTGGAATATAGGTCTTAACAGACAAAAAAAATTAAAAAACAGGATTCTACTCCTTAAGAAAATCGATGAACGTTTTAAAATCATCAGATTTACACAATTACACAAAAGTGGTGTGTTTTCAGTATGCATTGACTGTAAAAGTTGTATGTTGAATATGAAAAAAAGCCAAAACGGCTGCATGGAGCATTGTTTAAATGAATATTTCAAACTGAAAAAACAGATTTAGCCACTAAACCTAATACAGAATTGGGGTTCAATAATGTTCCTTTAAACTGTATAGTTTTAAATTTCTGCTTACAAAAGGGGAGTTGCAACTATCTGTACAATTTATATATTTTGGGTATTTGTAAAAAACAAAAAACTGGCGCCCTCAATATTTGTTGAGTCTGTATGTGTGTGCAAAGTGTTCTATTTGGTGGATATAATTGAAAAACAAGAGCCGGAAATCAGAACCAGCTTACCAGTCATTAGTGGTGTGGAGACGGCTGGGTCCAAGGCAATTTTGTGTGAGTGAGGAACACAAAAGTGTTTCTCTGATTCAGTTCTTTCCAGGAACAACTCATAGAGACTGGAAGCAAGAGAACCCACACAAATACAGGAGAAAACATGCAAATTATGTGTGGCCCCAGAGGATGTTGTCAACCCCGAACCTTCTTGTTTTCAGGCAACTTTACTTCCCACTACGCCACCATGCTACGGGCATTAAATACATAACTGTGGCCATGTCCAAAGGTTCATATGTGATGTAACTTTATTGTTTATCTACTAAGACCCCCATTAATTTATTTATTCACTAAAATAATTGCGTCAAAGTTTTTTCTTTGTGCTTTGTCAGTGCTGGTGTGGGCCGGACTGGATGCTTCATTGTAATCGAAGCCATGCTAGAAAGGATGAAACAAGAGAAGTCTGTGGACATTTATGGTCATGTCACATGTATGCGAGCTCAGAGGAACTACATGGTGCAGACAGAGGATCAGTACAAATTCATCCACGAAGCCCTGCTGGAAGCTGCAACATGTGGCAACACTGAAGTCCCTGCTAGAAACCTGTATGCCCACACTCAGAGAATCACCCAGATCCCTCCAGGAGAGAGTGTCACCATCATGGAAACTGAGTTTGAGGTATGCAGCGCTTTATTTTTCATTGTTTTGTTTTCAGTGAATTGCTTCTTGAGTTTGAATTGACTCAAGAATTGCTTCTTGAGTCAGGGTGTTCAGTCACACCTGGAAAGTAGTGTGACAACTAACTACAACAAACTCCCAGAACAACTTAAGTTAGCATATACCCATTTACATACACAGGATGCCAAAAAAGGCAAGTTGCTTCATGCTCAACAGGTGCGATAACCATTCATGTGGATAGACAATTAACTCTATCATACCCAAATAATTATTGAGTGACATTAATCATCTGAGGTCAGACTACTACAAAAGGATGTTGGGTCCTCATGCCACCCGCAGGTGAAAATGATTCCCAATCGCAAACTTGCTATGAACAAGAAAATGTTTCATTCAAAATGTTTGATGATGATCTGGCTAGAATCTCTGTTAATGACACAAAGCAGACATCCCATCGTCCTGGTTTTAACTAAAGGATGTTCTATAAATTAAACAATGATTATTCTCAAAGTACATGTCATTTTGCAGCAATGATTCATGTTTATTTCTCAGAAGCTGCCGAATTTTTTTCCAGGTAATATCTGCACTTCTGGATGCTTGGTTTAATCTAATATTACCATGAAATTAAATAGAAACAGGTAGTTTTGCATTTGCAGCACTCATTCATTGTTATTACACAGTAACTATACACTATACACAGTAATTAATAATAAATAATTATTATTATTATAATAATAATATAATAATAATATATATATAATAATTGAGAAGGTATTATGCTGATAGTAGCCTGTAATACTATGAAAACATCAACTTATCATGTTAGTACAATATTAATATCCCCTTAAAATTGGTTTCTTAATTACACTAAGTTTTTGGGCCATTATTGCCCTGTTACATACATTCCATTGAAATATTACCCATACACATCCATTGGTATTACCAATAATAAATCCTTTATTCATCATATACAGCCATACACAGTACAACATAGTGAAATTCTTTCTCTGCGTTTGACCCATCCCCGAGGGAGTACCGGGTGGCCCCCTAAAGGTGCCCGGGGAGCTAGGGCCTCAGAGTCCTGCTCAGGGACCCCACGACATGTAGACCCCGGTGGGAATTGAACCGGTAACATTCCGATATTCTGATTGGGAGACAGCCGCTCTACCCACTAAGCTACAGACGCCCCATATCATTCATTTCCTTGGACTGAAAGAGGTTTATTAACAGTCAATAAATCACCCTGGGCACATTACTGCGAAGAAGCCCCGCTGTAAGAGGGACATGGAGCTGTTGGTGGTGAGCAGCCATATTACCTGCAGAGGGAGTTAACACACATCGCGCTTGGGCTGTTTGTCCCCTCCTCCAGAGAGGCTGCAGCTGCCTATAAACGGATTCAGATTGGTGTCAGAGCTGAAGGCTGCTCACTCCTCATAATCTCCGGGGAAGTGTAATCATGCCTTTCCCCAAATCTGCCCCTTTACACTCAGTACATCACGTGCCACACCAAGGCATGTGATGGTCTGATCCACCTCCTCCCTTTCTATAAACCCATAGGAGGAGGAGCATGAGGGATTAAGGGATTGTTTTCCGTCCACAGACTGGGCTGGCTCACTCCTCCACACGGGGAAGACAGTGATGGTCTGACTCACTGCATCACTGACTACATACATTTTTAAAATTATAATTAAAATAAAAACACTGTTCCAACCAGGACTGTACTATGTTTTCCAAACAGTAAGCCATAGGTCCCCTCGGATATAAAGGCCCTTCTGAAAGAGAGGAAGATCCAGGGAGAAGTTGATACAGAGGATGATCAAAAAGACCTCAAGAAAAAGATAAGGGAGGATAGATGGAGGAGCGGCTACTGCAAAATTATGCAGAGGGCTGTAAGGGCTTCCCTTACACAGTCTATGGACTGTGTAAGAGAAGCGGGAGAGGTCTGGAATCGGGTGATCGGAACTGGACAAATTAATTAAATGCACTCTTTAATCGCTTTGATGTATCCCCCTACAGACCAGTTGAGGCCCAGTCAGGCCCTGTCCTGCACTTCAGGCTTACTGCCCCAACTAGCCAACCTCAACCTCAACCTCAGGCTCGGTCTGGAGAGGGTACCAGTAGGAAGTACACAAAGGAAGACTTCCTGTGTGGTACCTGTACCAAAGACTGCGTACACCAGGGAGCCCAACCAATTCATACCAATGGTTTTGACGTCAACCAAAGGTGCTTGAACATCAAGCACCTCATGTCCTTAGGTGCTTGATAAGGACAGGGTTTTATCAAGCACCTAAGATCCGGGTGGGCTCCCACCAGGATCGACTTTAGTTTGCCAATTGACGCAGTCATTTACCTGCTGCACAGATCACTCTTTGATCTGGAGAACACTGGAAACAATTGGGGGGTCAGATTTTTTTGACTTCTCCAGTATTTCAACACGATCCTGCCTCCACTGCTGAGAAGGAAGCTGGCAAAGGTAGGTGTGACTGCATTGACCACCAACTGCCTCAGTGACAGACCACTGTATGTCAGGCTGGTGGTATCTGTTGTGGTCTACAGCACCGGAGCTACACAGGGCATAGTGCTCCCCCTTTCCTTTTCACATTATACCGTACACCTCAAACTTCGGCACTACACGGCTCACTGCCATCTCCAGGAGTTCTCAGATGACTCGGCTATCGTCGGCTACATAACAGAGGCGAACGACTTTCTGGACTGGTTTGATTTGGATTAACACCAACATTATTAACACGGAGGAGCTTGTGATTAGACTCCTCACAGAACCCACCAGTGAACATCCAGGGTCTGTACATCGAACAGTTGAACTCAAATATCTGGGTGTCTTTTACAAGAAAGTCCAAGGTCGTCTCCACACACTGAGGAGACTGAGGTCCTTCAGACTCTGCTAAAGACGTTGGACGACACAGTGGTAGCATCTGCAATTGTCTACGTACGGTCAGCAGGGGTGGAGGGAGCACAGAAAGGGACAGGCAGAAACTTATCAGGCTGGTCAGGAGGTCCAGCTAAGTTATGGACTGTCCCCTGGACTATGTGGAGGAGGTGTGTGAGAGGAAAATGTTAACCAAGCTGACCTCTATCCTTGGACAACACTTCTCACACATGAGAAATGTTTTCCAGGATGGAAAGGAAGGAAGGAAGGCTGTTGTCCAAGGATGGACATCGGCTGTCTGCCACTGAGAAGCTCCTTCAGCGGCAGACGGTGACACCCGTCACCACCTTTTTTCCCGATTGCTGACAGACTGTACAACAAATACCTGTGAGACTGTTTTATGTCTGAAACCAGGAACTCCGCAACCAACCATTCATCTACTTCACTACACACTATGTGTGTATCTGATATTCCATGCACTAACTACACACCATGTGTGTTCCTCTAATTAAACTATTGCACATCTGCAACTGGACTATTTTAATTCATATTTACATATGCCATTGGAGATAAAATTCCACGCACTTTATTCATTTATTTTAATGTACATGTGTATTTTCTATTCCTTAATTTTCTGCCCTTATATATATATATATATATATATATATATATATATATATATATATATATATAAAGGCATGAATATTTATCCATACATGTCTATAAGATGTTTTACTGGTACATTTTTGTCACCTTTAGAATATCTGTCTGTAGAAGCTGCTGTAACGACTAAATTTCCCCTTTGGGATGACTAAAGTTTCTTTCTTTATTTCTATTGATCTGGTGATTAAGGCCGATCTGATCTGAAATTATTCCAGGGCTCGTTTTTGTAGTAATGGATAAATGTCGAGCCATTCTAAGATCTGTGAAGGCAATTTGTAGCCAACCTACAAAGAAGTAAACAACCTTTTAGGTTGGCTACAAAGGTTGGCTACTTTGTAGCCATGTTTTGCTCAAACTGCCCCTGTCTGTAGCCACACACCTGACACACTAACACCCATTCCAACACAAATCATCCCTAAATGGTCTACTAAGTTTAACCCACTGTCTTTATTATTGCCTTTTCTCACCTTTTATCATATTAACTGTCTTAATATTATTATTTATTATTTTTGACGTATCATTTTTCTTACCCAACAGCTTAGTATCACTATATAATTGTTTTTGTCCTACTGTTAATGCACGTTGTACATGTTGGTTAGTTGTGGCAATAAAACAAAAATAAAAATTGTGATGCAAATATGTTGCTCTACTTTGCATACTCACACAGCAAAGATTATGTTTGCAGTTTATGACATTATCTAAATATACATCACAATCAGAAGTAGTGATAGTGCTTGTAATTATATCTCCCCAAGATCCCCCTAGCCCCCTATCATAGGCACCCAAGCTTTAAAGAGCTATTGGGATTATTTAAGCCTCTTCAGAAAACGAAAGGCCCCAAAACTACTTCATAGTAAACTCAGAACACTTAAAATTGTTAATATTAATGTATTTGAATAGGAGTTTAAATAAATCCATTCTTTACCGCAACATCTAAAAGAGTAAAACTAAAAACTAAAAATCTAAAAGAGTAAAACATCTAAAACTCTTAGAGTCACCTTCCCTCCTGATTGTCCTTGATTTGTCTGCTGCTTTCGACACAGTTGACCATGGAATACTCCTACACCGCCTACATCACACCACTGGACTCACTGCCACCGCCCTAAACTGGTTTCAATCCTACCTCACTGACAGAACAGAATACGTTTCCCTTGGAAGTTCAAGGTCCCGGACACACACCGTCACCGTCCCGGACACACACCGTCACCCAGGGATCAGTCCTTGGCCCCATTCTCTTCATACTGTACATGCCTCCCCCTTTGACCATGTCATCAGTCGATATAGACTCTCATTCCATTGCTACGCTGATGACACGCAAATCTACATAAAAACTGACACATGTTCCTCCGCAGCCTCTCCATCCTCATTGTCATCATCATCTCCCCTGTCAACTCTCCATGCTTGTCTGGAGGAGATAAAGGTGTGGATGAAAAACAACTCTCTCCAGTTGAACACCTCCAAAACCGAAACAATTTTAATTGGCACCCCACATCAGACCCAGTCTTCCTCCATAACCAGTATTACCTTTGTCTGGTCACGACATTCCCATCTCTTCATCAGTCACCAACCTCGGCGTAAGATTTGACCCTCAACTCACTTTTGAATCCCACAACAAACACATCTGCAAGATCTCCTTTCACCATCTCAGAAATATTTCCAAACTCCGTTCACACTCACCTTGAGTGATGGTGAAAAGCTGGTCATCGCGTTTGTCTCCTCCAGACTGGATTACTGTAACGCACTTCTCATCGGGATCCCTGACAAAAGTCTTCAAAGACTACAATATGTTCAAAACAGTGCTGCAAGGATCCTGATGAGAGTCCGTAAACACGAACACATCACCCCCGTTCTTCATTCCCTTCATTGGCTTCCCATCTCCACCAGGA
>VRLP01009917.1:0-11275 GCA_009660295.1 Lophius piscatorius
CAGTTAGATCAATAATGAAGAAGTTTAAAGAGACTGGAGATGTTAGACATCAACCTGGAAGAGGACGTGTCTGCAAACTGACCCCACACACTGTGAGGAGGATGGTTGGACTGGATAAAGACTCTCCAAGGATCACAGCTAGAGAGGTCAGAGGTCAGCTGAATCCTGTGTTCAGAAATTCTCCCTAACCACCATCAGATGGCGCCGACACCAACACCAGCTGTTTGGGAGGGAAGCAAGGAAAAAGCCTCTGCTGTCGTCCACACAAGCTAACGCTGCTACAAGCTAATGCTGCTACAGCTTGACAAACACCACTGGGACTTTCACTAGAACTAGGTCAGAGGTCAAATGAAGTAGAGATTTTTGGAGAGTCCACCAGCGTGGACATCAGAACCTGAAGGAGGTGGAGAGGTTCTGTATGGAGGGATGGTCTCAGATCTTCTCCATGTGTCCTCAGACCTCATCACAGACTACAGAAGGAGACTCAGGCTGTTACTGTGGCAATTATGTTACTAGGGTGCCAATTATTCTGAAGGGCAGCTTTTCATAACTTTTGTGCACACAGTTTATTATTTTTGGGTTCAGGTACAAACACTTTTGTCAGCTCTTGTGGGATTTGAATGAAATCACGTTCTGCAATGTGAGAAAATCCGCCTCTGCCTCACCAGTATCCACGTTGACTCAGCTGCTCAGAAACACCTCATGTCCACCGGTGGTAAAGGATTAGCAATGATTGATGGCTCCAGCTTATCAAAGGCACACTGCATGTCTCCACCCTCTCCAGCCCACGTCTGTGTTTTTTTAGCAGATCTTTTTCCAGCATATAAAATATTCATCTTTGCCTTAAATGTGTTTACAGAACCTATCCTGTCAGAGATAGTCGGGCATGTTCTGTGCAGTTTGCTCTTCAGTTGGTTCCGTTTCCCATCGATGACAATTACAAATGCAAAGTCTCATATCCACTCGGCGTCCTGTAGCGAGACGTCTTCGCCTCTGGACTCCATCAACTCTGACTTCACCCAAAAGTGACAGAAAACACTGAATGTGATCAAAGCAGTCAACTTTGCTGTTTCGCCAAAGCTACTTTTAACTTACCTGCCTTTTCTGCGCATAATGAGGAGCCTGGGAAGTAGCTAGCATCCAACAATTCTCCTGAAATGCCGCTCTGCCTTCGCCACCATTGTCCCACATTTGATGATGAAGGCTCTTTGCTTTCGTTGGGAAGAAGAAGAGCTCTTCCTCCCACTGCTCGTTAAAATGGGGTGATTTGTTTATCTGCCTCTGGGCTATTACTCATCGTTTGTAGCTATGCTAGCTGGTTCGTACAGAATGAATGAGTGACAGGACACGCAACGTAAGATCGCGTTCAACTTTTAACCCAGAGGAGGTCAAAGTTTAGTGTGATAAATTACTCAGAAATCATTTAATTAAAGGTTTAAAAACCCTCTATGCAAAGTGAACAGGGGTGAGGTCCAGATCAGCTACAGAGGTTTGAAGACGATGAGTCACAATGGAGGTCTGGGGAAGAGAGCGGCGAGGGAGGAATCGTGGGATTGCATGAGGAGGTTTGGAGGGACAGGAAGTATGTTAGAGTGGTCCAGGATATGTATGAGAGCAGCAAGACAGCGGTGAGGTGAGCAGGAGGGGTGAAGGACGGGTTCAAGGTGGTGTTGGGACTGCACCAAGGATGGGCTCTGAGCCCCTTCTTGTTTGCTGTGGTTGATGGACAGACTGACAGAGGAGGTCAGCAGGAGTCTCCATGGACTATGATGTTGGTGGAGGACATTGTGATCTGTAGTGAGAGCAGGGAGCAGGTGGAGGAGAACCTGGATAGGTGGAGGTTTGTCCTGGAGAGAAGAGGAATGAAGGTCAGTGATGGTCTACGCCATCACCCCCACACAAAGCAGTTTTAACATCTCTCCCAAGACATTTTTCAGACTAACGACTCACATGATACCCCAGCAGACGATGAAGAGCCCCCCCCCCGCATTAGTGATGCACGACCAACTGTCAACCACCGTCTATGTACCAACATCTACTGGAGGTCTACAACCTCTGACCCCCCACCAGCCAGTTAGAACTGAAGAAGCCTCTTGGAAGAGAAATGAACGACATTCAAGCCAAAACAGAAGTCCAGTTACTTTGGATTCAACCCACATGGAGAACCAGGACCCGGCTGAAGGAGAACCTACACAGACATTAACCTTCAGTCTTTGTAATGGAGCATTCGGACTGTGTTGGATTCTTAACTGGGTCACCGTCGTGGTCCTCCACTTCGTCATGCTGTCAGAGACATACGGGCCTGACCGTTCAGTGATCACCTTCTTCCTGCCGGCCCATTCCGGCTGCACAGAACCATCCGAGGAACCGAGTGAGAACAGTTTGAGTGAAATTCATGTTACATTCAGCAGCATTGTCCTCCTGAGCGAAACCGTCAGTGGAGCCGCGAGATGCTGAGTTCTCCAGCTCTCACCCAGTAATTCAGCCATACCTCACAGAACCTCACACCTCACCCGCACCACCTGCTGCCTGGTGGTGCGGGTGGTGCGAGTGGTGCTAACGACACACCGCCTGGGTAAAGCTGCTGCTGAGAAGTCAAGGGCTCATGAATTTCCCGTTTTCAGACTACAGCAGAGTTCTGAGGCAGACTGATAGATGGCTGCCTGGTGTGGAGACGGATCTTTCCTTTAGGGGGGGCTGGAACTCCACAGGGGGTCCGAGGAGCGTTCCATCCAGGAAAGTAACCGAGAAAGTAACAAGGTTTTCTTAATGACCAAACAATTGTCGGTAGGCTGCATTTCCAAGGAAAGGCCAGCAACTATGGCGCCTCGCAGGTATCAGAGGGCAAACTCTGACTTTGGAGTCAATCATATCAGGAGTCTGTGTCCTGAGAGGGGGTCCTTCATTTTCCTGCTCAGAGCCACAGCAACGACCGTCCTGAGAGAATTAGTTCACTAATTTATTCACAAAGTAGGTATGTGTAAAAAAACAAACAAGACTAGATTACCCAGATTAAACCCAAATGAAGAAGAGGCAGAACAAAGTCTTCTATTTTAACCTTTAATCGCAACAAAGGGCTTTCTCACCCATGTAGACATAGAGACGGAATTTAAGAATGCTGAAATAAATGTAAACACAGCAGTATTTATATATGATCTTATAGGATCTTATATGTATTTTTGTTGTCTTAAGTGAGACTGCATTAGCTCACATTAGTGTGTATAAACAACTGGTGACTACTTGTAAACACTCTTTGAGTTTGCAGCTAAATAAGTGTGATTATTTTTGTCTCTAAGCCTCAGTGTAAGACTTCCGGTTGTATGCTGTTTCTGTAGGGGAGGATGTTACTAAAAATTTACAAATTTGAGGCACAAACTTCTGTTCTGTGATTCCGTGTTCTGTGAGGCGCTGGAGTTTTCAGTGGTACTGATTCGGTTTCAAGTGTATTTCTGCAGAAACAGCCACAAATACAAACAGATTGGGGACCAAGGTAGTATTTAAAGGAGGTTTACTCTGCTGTTGGTTGTTCTGACCGTGGTTCTGTTCTACCATTTGGTTACGGGTCGGTTTTAATTGTTTCCGTCGGCCCCATAATGAAAACAGAGTCTCAACCTTCATACGACTCGTCTGCTGTGGAAACAGAATCACGGTGCAAAACCATCAAAATAAGAGTCACGTCTTTTTGGGAATTTTATGAAAACATAGAGAGAGAGGGCAGATAACGTAGTATAGCCCTAATCCTAACCCTAACCCCAACCTTAGTCCTAACCCTAACCCTAACCCTAATCCTAACCCTAATCCTAACCCTAATCCTAACCCTAAACCCAACCCTAATCCAAAGGAATAGGAACAAAATGAGTTTCTTACTTTGTTGGTCTCGTACCTTTTCCAAAATCACTCCAGTTCTTCCTCGCACTAAGTTCTGTGTGGGTATAACATTTGAAAATGATCCCTGGAACAGCTTTTGAGTTATCGCGTTAACGTGAAGGATTGGTGTCATCGTCACACAGTGAGGCATGATGGCTGGAACGGTCCAGGATTGGGAAAGGCCGTGAAAAGGTTCTGATTGATGTCGTCAGGCGGTTGAGCAACGAGGAATCTGAATCTGAATGAGATCAAATGGGGATTAAAAAAAAATCTGCCTGGTTGTTTGATGCCGGCACATATTCCGCTCTCAATAATCATGGGATGTTCTCACTTCGCCGAGAATGCAACTGTACTCAAGGTCTTCAGGGAGCAAAGATCTGCTAGAACCTTAGTGGTCACTACTGTCTGCTCCCACAGGAGGCTGTGAAAGTGGAGGTAAGTCAGCGGGAGTAACGTTTCTCCCCCGACTTCAATCCTGGAGAGATGGTTCTGTTTGAAGGATGAACGCTGCAGACGGAACCTCTAATGACGAAGAGGTTGCTGAAGCTGAGCATCGGCACACAGCGTTACCCCGTAATGAAGCCGCCGGTGAGGCTGGGAGATGTGCTTCCTCAAAACATACTTCCTGTTTATGAGACGTAAATGACGGCTGTGACTCCCAGCGGATGAAATACCCCTCCTGCGCGCTGACGCCGACACCCTTCATAAAAGCCAGGCGTCTTTATCCTCAAACGTTTGTCTAATAGTTGTCCTGAAATCATCTCTTCATTCCTCAAAGATGTGCTCCATCGAGATACAGAGAATCAGAGTTTAAAGAATGCGCCAGATAGAATTACAATTCTAAATCAGCGCTCCTAAGTCATCTCCAAGAACCCAGACTTTAGGACTGATCCCTTGAGCCGGCCTCAGATAAACTTTCCCAGCGTCTTTTGTTGCTGATGACACATTTGGATAATTTGTGTGAGTAAACACCCACTTTTCTTTATTTGCGATTTGCACTCTCGTTTTGTATAAATTGGCTTTGGGAATTGCTGCATTGTACATTTGAATACATTTCAGTTGGTGTGGTAATCGCTTTTTCCAAAGCCGCTTGGCTTATGCTTGCTACGTGAGGTGGAGGATGGAGCTTTGTGCTCTTAATCCGTGTAGTGTGGTGGAAACTTCTCAATGAAATGACATGCTGACAACTCTTCTGCGCTGCTGCTTTCTGAGGCTGCATGGCTGCAAAAAATTTGTCCTGCACCAGCACCGACCCGCAAACATCCTCAAAGAACTAGACCCACGCTGTCGTCCCTCACAGCAGGGTCTCTCCCTGGGAAGTCTTTTGACAATTTAATAAATCATGCCTGGGCGGGGATGAAATAAACGGACTCACGGTGGCGTCTTGCTGCTGTCTTCTTGACTCAGGGCTGGGGGGGGTCTTCTCTTCAGGTGCTGGTGCATTGGACTTGTAGTGCTTTGGTACACCATCTCTATTTTACCAAACTTACAGATCACTACATGGTTGGTTCTCTGCTTGAAGTACTCCCAGACTTTTGATGAACGTGGGCGAGGATTTTTCGATGCTGCTTGCTGTCCGGGGGAATCAAAATCCATACTTTGACCGGACGCAGTCAATAAGTCATCCGATGCCTCGACAAAGGTTATGCAAATCAATGTTTTTACGTAATCAATTACGTCGATTACGTCCACGAATCGTCCCAGCCCAAACTTGTTCACACGAAGGATCTGAGGCAGCGGCGGACGCCATGCCGATTCCTTGATAGCCCAGACTTTTGGGGGACGTAACTATTATTTACGAACGGAAAACAGGACTAATTACATGAATATAAATATCCATAATAAGTATATATTATGACCTTAGACCAGACAATCCATCAAGGGTGGACTCGGTCCAAATTAAACAGGTGTTTTAGCGTGTTATAAGTAAAAGAAAACTTTCTACCGATAGGAGCGTGAAAATTGGATTCGTACGAGTTCTTCAAATCAAATGTGTCATTTAGATAAAGGGGTTCTGACACCGGCAGTAAAACCTCATAATATTCCAGAGGACTCGGGGATATTATGGAATCATCGCCGCCGCAGATCCGTCGTGGGAACGAGATAACTCAAAAACTTCTTGGATCATTTTCAAAGTTTATACCCAGATAGACGTTAGTGCGAGGAAGAACTGGATTTATTTTGGGAAAGATGGGTCGGTAATTTCTGACACCAAGGGAAGCTTTATCTCCAAACCTTTTGGGGCGGTAATATCTCAACCTTTGATCTGATTTAGTCCAGATTTGGTGCCGATGAATGGACTAGAGGAGATCTACCTCATACACATTGTGTTTTACTCTAATAGTTCCCGTTTTACTCACTAGGGGAGCTCTCTTTTAAAAATACACCGTGGACGTAACTTCACATTTGATGTGAGGAGTTGCTTTTCTAAAGCGAAGAGGAATAAGGGACATTTGCTGTGGGAGACGACAGTGAGGACTAATCTTAATAGTTGGACTAGTGCGGCGCTTTAGAGGTGAGCAAACTGCTCTTTCAGGTGAGATGGTTCAAATCCATCTCGTGCTTTTTGGGACAAGGGGCAGTTTGGGGTGCTCCTGTGAGGGTTCAAAGGTCGTCGGGAATCTTATCTCAGCTGTCAAAGCTTCATTCAGGATTGGGTTTCTTAAACTCAGAGGTAGTCATCGGTCAACAGAGTTTAAAGTCCGTCTTACGTCTTGTCCACGTCAGGGTCTGTGATGTGGAATAATCGCCCACAACTTACTCACAGGCAGCTGCGTCAGCTGCCTGTTTGTTCATTTCACCAGTAACAACCACTTAGCAAATTTGGCATTTGGGTTTGAAGTCCAACGGGAACGTCGATTGATTTGATTCTGCTGCTGCTGAAGATCTTCTAGCTGCCATTCATTATCTGGCTGGAGTCACTTCCTGTCTAGTTCACTGGAAAAGCATTAAATGTGCAACATTCTGAAGCAGATGGCAAAGTCATTATGGAAAGCGTCTGAGCTCGAGACTCATGAGTCAGAGTTAAGACGGTAAAGGACGGCAGCAGGACTCAAACCATGATGATGTGCCTCACCGATTTATATCCCCGAAACGAGGAGGTTATTATGGACCCACCGTCGTCGGCGCTGATCCTATATTTGAACGAGATAACTCAAAAAGTACTTTACGGATCATTTTCCAACTATATACCTCGGTGCGAGGAAGAACTGGATATTTGGTAAAGGTAATTTGTACATTTTTGACACTAGGGGGAGCTTTGTTTCCAGAATGCCAGAAGTTTTTGGGCCATCATTCCTCAACCGTTGGTCCCATTCAGTCCAAATTTAGTGCGTATGAATCGCGTTTTACTCCAGTAATTCATAGTTCGTTCATAGCCAAGTTCACATTATCAGTTGGTCCAATTCAGTTTTACTCAATTTTACTTCATGTGAACTGACTCGAGGAGAGCTAACTTCTTTTTTTTTTGTCAGACTTTAATGTAATTATTTATAATTCAATCACTGGGTTCATTTTTGTGTGACAAACAAAGTTTTAGGTTGTTTGTTTTTTTTGTTTTTTTTCAATTACCTCAGAAGAATATGTCCAATTATGTTCACATTGGTTCAAATTAATCTACACAAGGAGATATTATCCAAATGGGCCGATCAACCGGTCCAGCATGTAGGGACTTGTTGTCAAACGGGAGGATAATTGTTGCGTTGGTGACATCAGCTGGTTCTGTTGGTTTTGTTTGTAGGTCAGACACAGCTGGGTTCAGTGTTGATGTGCTGATGTGTGTGACATCTAATCAATCAGCGCTGGGGCGAACCTGAAGACTCTTCCTTCCTCATCTTTTAAATGTTTTTATCCTGTTTACAGACATTTAAAGCAGAGCCATCCATAATCAGCTGTACTGCTAAAAATGAGTTCCTTATAATTTGATGCAGGTTTATTTTGGCGTATGATTGAACTTGTGTACTATTCTGATGTCCATTATTCTTTCCGTGATTTTTTTCCAAATTTTCCAGAAAAACACATGATTGGCGTCAAACATTAAAAGTGATAATTGTAGCTCTACACATTTTTAACTGATGGATTAGATTCAACAGGACTTCCAATCTGGGTTTGACATAGGAACTGAGGGAGAGGTAGAACCATTAACCCTTTGGGTTGCTCTGTTGGTCACATGACAACCATCATAAATATCCTCTGCCCGTCTTCACCTCCCGGCTGTAAGACGTTTGTTTGTCTTTTCTGTCCACCAGGACCCTGAGATTAACAGACAGTACTGATTATTATCTCTGGAATGAATCAGATGTTAAATATGTCTTTATTGTCTATACCTATGATTTTAAAATCAAATTATTCACAAATATCTAACCTCTAGTGCACGTCACAAATATGCAATCCACCCCCAGACTTCACAGTAGGTTGAGGAGCTTTTCCTCTATGGCTTTCTTCCTCTGGGTGTTTATGAACCCAGAGGTTTTCCGGGTTCATATAAACGTCCCTTTTATCCGTAATTCTTACTTAAATTTATTGCATTTTGTCCATTTTTGAGGCCCATCATGGTCCTTCAGTGGCGTCTTTAATGGAGGTTTTATGAATTTGGCAGATTGTTGTATTGCTAATTTCAAGAAAAAGTAAGGGTCATTTTTTTGTCTTGTTTGTTTGTTTTCAGTGTGTGAAGGTATTATTATATTATAACGCCAGACGGTTTTCTGATCCACCATCTGACGTTTTCTGAGAAACCAAATCTGTCAGCTGGATTCATTATCCCGGTGGAGGGTGGGCTGTCGCTCACACACATGTGTGCCTACAATAGAAGTCTCCTGTGAGCTTAAGAAACCTTAAACCCTTTATACAGCGAGGGGAAACAGGAATAAAACCAAAAGTGTTGATTTACTGGTTGTTGGGAGCAGTTATGTATGAATTAAATGTTTTATTATTATTATTATTATTATTATTATTATTATTATTATGTGCACAGAGAGCATGTGTATGTCCCTTTAAATAAAACAAGTGTACTCTGCTGTTTTTCATTCTCCATCCATGTTGCATGACTCAGATTAGCCCAACTGAGATGATGGAGGTGAGACATTTTCTCTCACGTTTTGGCTGACAGCCAGTCGGAGGTCCGCCTCGGCCCTCTTCTGCAGCCAATCAGACACGGCGCACAAACAGATCCGTCTGTTTGCAAGTGGAAGGAGACGCAGCGGGTCTGTGATGCTGATGTTCTCCCTGCAGGAAGGAGCATTCAGACGTACGTGGAGGAAGTCTCACCCGCCGTGACCGACACCTGTTTGCACCTGTTTTCATGAAACCTGCAGCAGCGGTGTCGTCGTTTCAGCCGCAGGATTTATGGCGGCGGGGTTACGTGACACATCTAGCGCTTTATTTCATTGCTAAACATCAAACGACGGTTCCCTTCCGTTTTTTTCAAGTAACGCTGGTTTGTCAAACGATGCCGTCCAGAAAAATTAAGCTTTCACCTCTACAGTGGAAAAAGTACAGGATGGACAGAAAGAGAGACTCAATGCTACACTTTGAAAAATGAGTAAAACTAGATACAGAAAATGTCTTTTTATCTAATTTATTATCTATATCCATGGTATTCATTCAGATTATTCAAAACACTTTAACCTCCGAATCAAGTAACAAAATCAAAAATAAACCCATAACTTTCTTAACATGAAACAAATATTTTTCTCTAAAACATGTGACGCACAATTATTGTCCCCCTGCATTTAATATTTAGCCCCGCCCCCTTTTACCACAATAACAGCCTGAGTCTCCTTCTGTAGTCTGTGATGAGGTCTGAGGACACATGGAGAAGATCTGAGACCATTCCTTCCTACAGAACCTCTCCACCTCCTTCAGGTTCTGAGGTCCACACTGGTTGAGTCTCCTCTGCAGCACATCCAACAGATGTTCTGGTGGGTTTGGATCAGGTGACTGGGATGGTCATGGCAGAACCTTTATTCTGTGACCTCTGAACCATTCTTGGGTTGATGTTGAGGTGATCTTCAGAACATTGTCCTGCTGGAAGGTCCAACCACGACCCACTTTAAGGTTCCTGACGGGCTTTTAGGTCTTCATCCAGTATCTGCTGGTGTTTGATGGAGTCCATGGAACCATGTCTTTAACAAGATGTCCAGAACCTTTGGAAGGGAAACAGCCCCACAGCATCAGAGATCCACCAATAGACTTCACAGTGGGTATGAGGGGCTTTTCTCTTTGGCTTTCCTCTTGCTAGGCCACACCCATCTTAGATGTTTGTTCCAAAAAGCTCTACGTTGGTCTCATCTGACCTCTGACCTTGTTCCCATGAAAGTCCCAGTGGTGTCATCTCCAGTCTCTTTAAACTTTTTTTTCCATCTCTCTGCACAGAAACTTGTGTTTTGTGTAAAGATGTGGTGGAAACCATTTAAAATATGTGAATTTTGATCTTGCACTAAACAGATATAATTTGTAATAGACCTACACCATCCTTCCTCGAAAGATGAGCCTTTTACTCTTTATTTGGAACAAATACCTATTTCCCATCAAAGAGGGTTTGACACGGCGTCTGTGAGACATCAAGACAAAACAAGACAAACCGAACGTAACGTTACTGAGCAGTGTAATGTTTTGTGTTCCATGCATCCCAGCCAGCTCAGACCTCAGAGTCCAAAGTACCAAACACAGAGCAGTGAGGTTTACCTCAAAGACTGGCTCAGGGGCCCCTGGTGGCCCCATCAACACTGACGGTCCGCTGGAAGTTGGTTCCGCTGTGTTGCAGCAAAATCCCAGTCAGTGTCCAACAAAAGCCAAATGGTCCGGTCAGCTCCCCAAGCCACAAGAACACCCGGGATGCAGAGTCCACAGCACCACAGGGACCCAGGTACAACAAACAAGCTAAGAGCCCAGGAAGGACCCGGTCCTGCGCCACCGGAGCACACCGGCCCACCACCAGGGTCACAGGATGTCAGGGACCCCAGGGAAACAAATCCGCCAGCACAATATCACAATAGGTGGGATGGGAGGATTGTGGCGCAGTAGTGAGGTTGGGACCACATGCTGCACTCGAAGAAAGACCATGAACCGGAACAGGCTGGGCGTTAGAGCAGTCCCAACAAAGACATGAATCAGGTCCATCTCTCTTTGAACACTGTGTTGTTTTTGTTGTTGTTGTTGTTGTTGTTGTTGTTTTGGGCAGTGCTTTTTTTCCATGGTGATGTAATCTGAGAGGGTTTCCAATGATTGATAGTTAATGAGTTTTTTTGATTTCCCGTTGAGAAGAACGGTTGTCTTGGCGACAGTTGGAGAAAAGAACAGGCTGTTTGTGTGTGTGTGTGTGTGTGTGTGTGTGTGTGTGTGTGTGTGTGTGTGTGTGTGTGTGTGTGTGTGTGTGTGTGTGTGTGTGTGTGTGTGTGTGTGTGTGTGT